>CM046434.1:46909948-47094948 GCA_025506505.1 Flaveria sonorensis
GAAGAGCCACATTGATCGCTTGGAAAGTCTGAATTGTCCCGTCTCAAAAGAGTTGGCCACAGATTTGATCCTCAATGGTCTAACCAAAAGTTTTGAGACATTTATCATAATTATAACATGAATGGTTGGGACAAGAGCATTGGTGAACTCCACGCAATGCTCAAAACAGCCGAGGCGGCGATGGTAAAAGGGTTTTTACCGGTCCCACGATCAATGAGGGAGGCAACAAGAAAAGGCAGTACCCCGATCCCAAGGCAAATGTTGCCAAAGCAAAGGGTACATCAAAGGAAAAGTAAGTGAAAAGCTAGAGCCGAACCTCCAAAACCAAATCTTAAGAAGCCTAAGGTGACAGAACGATCCATGCTTTGAGTGTGGTGAGATAGGACATAGAATAGGAATTGTCCAACCTATCTCAAGGAGTTGAAAGCAAGAGGGATGCGGGGCAAACCTCAGGTACAACTTTCATGATCCATATTGATCTAAATATTATTTCTTCTAACACATGGGTATTAGATAACAGATGTGGAACTCATATTTGCAATTTATTGCAGGGGTTCAAAAGAAATAAAAATTTCAAGAAAGGAGATACAAGTCTCTTCATGGGACGGAGCAAAAGTTGACGTCGAAGCCCAAGAGACTACATTTTGAATCTCCCAAATGGTTTGGAAGTTGTTTTGAAAAACATTTGTATACTCCTATTTGACTAGGAACATATCTCCATTTATCTTTTAAGACATATGGTTATGATTTGAAGTTTGTTGACAATTGTATTGTGTTTTCATGAATGATGTCTTTTATTTTAAAGCGATGCCGTGTAGTGGCATTTATGAATTAGTTCATGATAACACATCATTTGATAAATCGTTGTACCAATCCAGCACCAAGAAACCCAAAATGGATTTGAGTAAGACTTATCTTTGGCATTATCTCCTTGGTCACATAAACAAAGATCGCATACATACACTTCAAAAGAATGGTCTTTTGGAATCAAGTGAAGATTCATTTGATAAGTGTGAGTCTGTTTGCAAGGAAAGATAACCAAGAAACCTTTAGTGGAACTAATGAGAGGTAAAAGACTTATTAGGTATCATATACATCGGATGAATGTAGGCCTTTTAAGACAATGACAAGACATGGTGAAAGATACTTCATTACCTTTACTGATGATTATAGTCATTATGGGTATGTGTCTTGTTCAACACAAAGATGAAGCCTTTGAAATTTTCAAAGTCGTTCCAAAATGAAGTTGAAAATCAACTCAAAAAACCATCAAAGTACTTCGTTCGGATAGAGGAGGGTGAATACCTTAATGATGCCTTTCAAATCTCTTAGGAGTTGTGGACTCATCTCACAACTCACTCCACCAGGAACACCACAACATAATGGTGTGTCCGAAAGAAGGAATCGAACTCTATTGGATATGGTTCGATCTAAGATGGCTAGAAGTACATTGCCTCTATCATTTTGGGGTATGCATTGCTCTCGGCAGTTCGTATTTTAAATATGGCCCGAACCAAGAATAGGGACAAGACACCTTTTGAAATATTGCATGGAAGGTTCCATCATTATCATATTTAAGGTATGGGGTTATGAGGCTTATTTCAAACGCAACTCCCAAAACAAAATTGAAATTCGATCCACTAAGTGTATCTTTGTAGGATATCCCAAAGACTCTAGGGATATTATTTCTACACCCCACTGAGCAAAAGGTGTTCATTGCTCTAAAGGCTGAGTTCTTGGAAACTAATTTCCTTATGGAAGGAACTGATAGAACGGTGGAACCGAGGAGGATCGAGAACCACAAGCCGATACACGTTTGGTTGATACTAGCACTCAACAAGAGGTTGTTAAAAATGATCAAATGGTTGATCAAGACACACAAAACGTTCGAAGATCTGGTAGAATTAGTAATCCACCCGAAAGATATGGATTTTTCATGGATGGATGCTATGTGGTAGAATCGAATGAACCCACCACATACCATGATGCAATATCACAATCCAATTGTGACAAATGGCTTGAAGCTATGAACGTTGAGATGCAATCCATGCATGACAACCAAGTATGGGATTTGGTTGCACCACCTCTTAACTCTAAACCGGTTAGAAGTAAATGGGTTTTCAAGAAGAAATCGATATACATGGAAGCTTGGATACTTATAAAGCAAGACTTGTAGCAAAAGGTTTTACTCAAACTCAAGGGGTTAATTATGATGAGACTTTTCGCCTGTGGCAATGCTAAAGTCAATTAGGATATTATTTGCCATTGCCGCATATTATGACTATGAAATTTGGCAAATGGATGTCAAAACCATTTTTCTAAATGGATATCTTGAAGAAGATGTCTATACGGTTCAGCCCAAGCTTTTGTCGATCCATAACATCCTAATAATTTGCAAGTTAAAGAAATCAATCTATGGATTGAAACAAGCATCTAGAAGTTGGAATCACTGTTTGATGATGAAGTCAAGAAATTTGGATTCATCAAAACGCTAATGAGGCTTGTGTGTATAAGAAGCTAGTGGGAGCATCATTACTTTCTTAGTATGTATGTTGATGACATACTATTGTTTGGAAATGACATTCCAACCATGGAAGGTGTAAAAACCTGGCTTGGAAATTGTTTTTCCATCAAGGATCTTGGTGAAGCCTCCTACATTTTGGGAATGAGGATCTATAGGGATAGATCAAGGCGGTTGATAGGTTTAAACCAACGTGCATAAATTGATAAAATCTTGAAAAGGTTCAGATGGAGAACTCTAAGAAAGGTTGGTTCCAATTCAAAGAGGAACAATATTGAGGGCATCTAAATGTCCAAGCTCAAAGGATGAACAAGAGAAAATGAAAGGAATCCCATATGCAACGGCTATAGGATCCATCATGTAGGCTATGATATGCACTAGACCGGATGTGTCATGCGCTTTGAGCATGACAAGCAGATACCTGCAAAATCCAGGAAATTGCCATTGGATGGCGGTTAAGAGTATATGAATATCTTAGAAGGACTAAGGATATGTTTCTTATATATGGCTGGGTGAGGAGGAACTCGTTGTAAAGGGTTACACGAATGCGAGTTTCCAAACTGATCGAGATGATTCTCGATCACAATCGGGATAGGTTTTTTTGTTATGAATGGAGGAGCAGTCTCTTGGAAGATCGCAAACAAGATATGGTAGCATTGTCCACCACTTAATTGGAATACATCGCCGCCTCATTGGTAGCTCAAGAGCTGCGTGGATAACAAGTTCATTGCTGACCTAGGGTGGTCCGTACCATTCAGGACCCCTAGAGATCTTTTGTGACAACCAGGTGCGATTGCTCAAATCAAAGAACCTCGAGCACATCAAAAGACGAGGCACATTGAGCGGATATTCAACTACATAAGGATGAAGTTGAAAAAGGAAAGATATGTAGTCGAAAGTTCACATCGATCAAACATTACGGATCCACTCACGAAGCTCCTTGAAAGGCCAAAGCATGAGAGTCATACTTGTGCCTTAGGACTTCGATATTCTAGTGATTGGATTGGATCTTTTCAGTATTAAATATCAGAACATTGTAAATTTTAACTCTTTTGTATAATTATGATACTTTGAGTTATGTTCCATTTAGCATGTTTAAATCCATGAATAAGTTAATTATTCTAAATGTCCGTAGTCGCTCATATTTGTGGAACATATATGAAGGTAAGACTATCATGAACTTGGATTGGTGGATATTCATAAGGTCGAATATAGAGCGAGGGTTCGCTGCCAAGGTTGGTGGATATTTATAGGATATAAATATTGGACTGACCCGCCCTCAAATATTACTACTTGGAATCTTTTGATAGATCATAAGTAATTTGAGTAAAGGCAAATATCATAGTATCCTCCGACCTGAGATACATATTGGGTTTTGATATTCACCAAATATAATACCTTGATCTATTGTGGATACAAGGCTATGTTCTGGTGTGATACAAGGTGATTGTGAGAAACGTATGTAGTCAAGATGGGATTTGTTCCTCTTATTCGTTAAGAGTGAGATGTCTAAGGCCTGATAAAGTTAAATCAACAGGAATGATCATTCTATGTGTCTGGATTTAACATGACATCTGAAACAAAGGATATATGATTTGATTCACCTAAATCATTTCAAGTAAGAGACTTGAAGAAGATGATGTTATTGAATTGCACTTAGTCATGCGTATTAGGGGTAGTAAACCATTGTTAGGCGGTATTTGCTACTTGCATCAATCCTCTATGTATCTTGTGCAAGTGGGATATTGTTGGAAATGGTCTGCCAAAATACATATTGAATTGATGTGGCTAGTACGTCATGTTCCAAGTCGGGTCACACCCAATAACAGCAAGAAAAACACCCTACAATAATTGTTTTATGATATGATCATATAAATGAATATTAACACTTAGATTATCTAGAAATTGGGTTTCTAAATATTTGTACTTGTGTTGTAATAGATTATATGGATAATTTATTTAGAGAGAGAATGAATATAATTCATCCGCATTTGCTTATAACAGCCGCATTTGATGTGGTTAAAGAAATGCGGATGAAGATAAGTATCCAAATTTGCAAATGACTAATGCGGATGAGCATTTTTTGGAAATACTGATAAACTATTCAACTGCATTTACAAATGCAGATGACCATTTGGAAATGCGGATGACCATTTGGAAATGCGGATGAACTCTCTTCATCCGCATTTACAAATGCTGGAGAAGAACATGCATCCGCATTAACTAATGCGGATGATGTTGAGAATGCAGATAGGTTTAGGGGCTGGGCCCCACCTACTTTTCTATCTCCTGAATTTTAAGTTTCCAAGGACATGCAATATATGATTGCATCTGATCTCTCTCTCAAAGATAACCTTTTAGACAACACAAAAAGCAGATCTCCTTTTCTCTCGATCAGTCTAGAGGAAATCAAGAGTGTTTGTTCAAAGTGAAAATCCTAGCAACCCGTGTCTGTTGGTGGCTTGTGGGTAGAACCGCTGGAGGTCTTCTGCTTTGAAGACTTGCTTTCATCTGATCTCCCTCCTATTCTTCTACAAAGGTTGTATTTCTAAACACCCTATGGTTGTTTGTAAGCATGTTGTTCATATATCGATCCATATGGGGTTTTAATAGATAAACATAAATGTTTTATATATATGCTAACCTGTAACAAGTTTTAAACTGAAATTCCGCTGCGTTTTCTATTTATATGGATAAAATAGATCTGATAAACTTGTTCAAACCCTACACGTCAGGGTTAACTTGCTACAATTCATCATTAAGGATGTTTGTTGCACTCAATCTTCCAGCCATGAATGTTTCATAGCTAGTCACAAATGTTGTGAATAGAACCAGACGTTCTTCAGCAATTTGGATTGTTTGCTTGGATGGGTTGGAGTTGACAACAAAAGCTTGTTGAGTGGGTTGTGAAGGTTGACTGTGTGGATTAGATTGAATTTGTAACTGAGACTACATAGGAGAGAATTGGTTTGGATTAGGAACTTGGAACTGAGGAACGAATGTCTCTTTTACAATGGGAATGACAAGGTTTGCTAATTGTTGTTGCAAGTACATTTTGAGTAGCTGACATAATAGTTAGGATTGCAGGACCGTGTGAAGGGTGGTCAATACAGTTTAGTCTCACAATGAGGAGAGATTTAGAACACTTAAATTTCAAATGGGGAACCAGGTGTGAGTATGATGATACTAAGAACACACTAAGTAGTAGACGGAACTAAGACAAGAACAAAGAAGTATGGTTTTCAAGGATGTTGTATATTGCTCTCAAGTTCTATTGCAAGTATTACAAAGCATATTAGAATTACAAGGACCTGAGACACTTTTATACTACATGCTACACCGTTAATACTTAGAAAGACAGTTGGAAACACTAATCTAGACAAAAGATCAATGTAGAGTCAAAAAGCATATTGCCTTTTGACTAGTGACTATGACAGCCATAGCTCAAATCCTTTCTAATTTAAACAGTTTACATGGACAAAAGTAGGAAGTTACAGACAAGGACCTTAATCTACAGTTTATAAAAGCATGGACTTTTCACCAACTCATACAAGTTGGTGAGTCTTAGAGTTGCAGCAGAAAGTGTGTCAGCTTTATGTAAAGTAGATCAGAGAAAGCATGTCTTCTCTATCTTCTATAGAATAAGTCTTCACATCAAAATGGCTTTGGAAGACTTTGTCTCTAAAGCTTTGGAAGACTTCATCTTTGGCTTTGGAAGATTTGGACTTTGGCTTCGGAAGATTTTACACATAGAGTATTTTCTGATGGAGAGTGTAAAACTTCGAAGCAACTTCTACCTCGTCCTATGCATGCATACAGGAAGAACCTTGGTTGTTTTAGCTTCTTTGGTTGCATCAGCCTATAATCATCTAATATTACCTTTAAACTCCCCCTAAGCTGATGCTACCAAAACAGAGAAGTTCTTCATATGTTGATAGTCCTCATTAGGATCAAGACCATGGCTCTCTTCATCATCTGGTCAGATCCCTCAGACTCTCATAGTATCTTCTCATGTCATAGAGATCATGTAAAGGAAGATCAAGCATGTCTTGCCAGAAGTAGACATCTTGACCACCTTGATCTCTGATGACATACCATCAGTCTGGATTAGTAGCAAACTCCAGGACAAGATGGGTCTTCCAATGGCAGAGGCTCTACCTGAATAGAGTTGGTTGAGCAGCCTCTTCATGCACTACCTAAGGAAGCTCTGACTCATCCTGAGGTGTGGAGGTGGATGTCTTGGTATTCTTAAGGAGCTCTGACTCATCCTGATTGTGGAGGTGGGATTCTTGGCAATCTTCTTCTTTGAGATCTTTTCCTAGCCTCCTTTTCCTCCTCTTTGAAGTCTTTAACTGAGAGGACTGGTCTTTAGCACCAGATTGTTTTGTTGAGTCTCTCTCAGTTAGGATCTCTACTCTCACTGGTTTAGAAGGAGAGAGAAGAGAACCTTGTTGTGGATCAGAAGATGAAGTTGGCTGACATGCTACTCTAGGTTCAAGTTGTGTTGTCTCAGGGGTTTCAACCTTCACCTCAACTTCATATTGACCTGGACTTGGTGGGAATGCAAGTCTACAAGCTCTCCCTTTTTTATCTTTTCCTTGATCACTCTGATAGCTCATCCATAGTGGATAGAGACATAGGACCAAGCCTCCTTCCTAACAATCATACAGCTTCAAGAAGCTTATCATCCTTTGTCTATCTTCAGACTTCTTTTGGCTTTTGTGGATGATGGCCCTTGACTTTGCAGCTTCTTCCCTTAACTTTCTCTTAGCAGCTTTTCTTTTTTTTGTAGCTTGTTCCTCCAGCTACTTTAGATATTCAAATTTAATGTACTTAAAGGATAAGGAAGAAGTACAGCTACCAGATAGAGTCCTGTGGCACTCAGGTAGTTGATCATAATCATTCTTTCAGCTTCCTTGTCTACCAAAGGTTGTGCTGCTGGAGGAACAGGAGCATGTTTGTAGAGCATTTTCAGTCTCTTTTCTTCCAAGATCTTGAGGAGCAATGCTGCATCCTCTGCCTCCTTCGTTTCCTTTGATAACTCATTGTTAGCCAGCTCATTCAACTTTTCTAAAGGGAGAGATATGAGTTTCAATGTTATAGCTCCTGTCCCCAGGTAGCTTAGCCTGGCTGCCCTCAACTCATCATCTTGAGTGTTTGCCCTGGGGATAGCCCGACCCTCCTAAACTCCTCCCCTTAGCTTCCTCTTCCTCTCTCTCTCTTCTCCTCCTCTAACTCCTCAGAGGTCATTTTCCTCTTCCCTTTGTCACGCATAGGCCATGGTGACTCAGGGTGGAGAGAGCTTTGGCCTTTATTGCTTGGTTCAGCAGTCAAGCTCTGGCGAGAGAGAGGATGTGAAGCACCTTCACCAGGTGCCTCACTGAGGGTACTGGATGCTGAAGGAGATCCTGTCTCAAGGTTCACAGGATCAACTTCTAGGCCTTCAGTCAAGGCTTCCCCTTCGAAGCTAATCTTAGGGTCCACCTCAACAATCAGTTAACCAAACACTCACCTGCTAGCCTCTGTCTATATAACTTTGATCTCATCTTGAACTTTCTAGCACCCATCCTTGAATCCAATCTGCTAATTTTTCAGCTTGTCTGTTTTTGGCTTGGGTTGACAAGTGGAAGATCAACCAGATGGATGCACTCAGAAACTCAGGTTTGTAAAATTGAAGATCTCCTATTGACCCTGAGCTTTAGAGATGACAGAGCCCTTCTTTCTGTATCATACCTCCATCCCAAGAGAGTCAAGAGATAGGGTAGACATGGCTCTGGGTATACCCTCCTCAATAGGCTATATATGAGTGAGTCCGCATCAATGTGGACTTGAGGATGTTTGCTGAGTATGGACTATTGCGAAATGAGGGTGGTGAATCCTCTAAGTCCTTACTCTGAGAAGAACTCCCAGGTTCTATGACTGTTTTGATTTTCCTCCCCTTTTTGTAGCATCATTTTTTCTTGCATAAAGAGCTGGGGTTGAGTCTATCACATTCAAGGTTCTTATGGACCTGGTTGAGTTGTCCTTATGGTCTCTCAGCTAGCTTGCCCTTAAGATCGATGATCTCAAGTTGCTGGTCATTGACCCTCTTTTGTAACATAGTCCACCTAAGATTGCAGGTGACTAATCTTAGAGACAAATAGGTAAGTTTTAGTCAATGTGGTGCACCTTTAGTTTTAGACTCCCCTCATCTTCATCAGAAGAATCACAGGGGGTGAGAGAATAGGACTAATGTCTTCTTCCTCATCACCAGCATACTGATGTAGTCACTTTCTAAATGTTGCCTCTTTCATATGGATCTCCTAAACAGTCTTCATCATCAAAGAAATGGATCTCCCCACCCCTACTCAATGAGTACCACAGGGTACTCATATCTCCTTGAGTAGGGAAGGGAAAGAGAGACTCATGGTACTCATTAAAGCCCATGTCTTCATCATCAAAGAAGTCAAGGCTGGGAATTGGTTGGTTTAGATCCAGCGGCTGGGGATGGTAACTGTCCCTGAAGATTGTTCCCTAGAGTGTTGAGACTCTGAGTGAGGCTTAAGGTGTTAGGGTTGTGAGCTCATCAGGCTGAGCATGAGGACCTCAGCACTGATCATTTAAGAGATGGGATGGTTTTTGCTCCTCAGGGAAGTAGGAGCTCAAGTGGCCACTTCCTCTACATGGTTAGTGATATGTGGGAGGGCGCAAGCTGAATAGCATGTGCAGGAGTTTGTTTGGTTTTTTCACTTATAGGTGATGGTTATTGTAGGCTGTATTTAGGGTTGGGAGGTAGAAGGTGTTGGTTCAACACTAGCTGGTGTTGGTAGGTTGCAACCTTGAGCAATGAGCGCAAACATTTTTAGGACTAGGGTTGTTTCTACCCCGGAGAAGCCACAGTTGGCTTCCTCATGATTTTGAAGATGCGGGGCTTCATCTAGTTCTAGTTTTAGAATATTACCTATTCCATCAACTGTGTGCCAGTTCATAGTTAAGAATGCGCTGGACAATTTAAATCAACTTTTTAAACACATGATGAACATGAACATATTATAACAATATTCAACTGAACAGGTTGATTTCTCCCAAGGATCTTTTCTAATCTCTCAATAATCAACAAACATGAACCATGTTCGGAAACCCATGATTAATGCTATGATATCAGTGGTGTTGTTTGTGTGTGATTGCTAGAGATGAATGATAAATGCTTGATTGTATTGATTGTTCAAATCTTAAGATTAGGGTAGTATGCTATTTATAGCCTATACACAGATCTATATACAATTACTAAACTACCCGTATGTAACGAAAAATACATAAATAATCCTAAGTCTATAAGCTGTCTGTGCAAGTCATAGCATGTCCGCTGTGCCTTTGATGATTTCCGCTATGAACACTTGTGTCTTTGCTTGTATGTTGTCCGCTGTGGGTGAGCATCCGCTATGACGGTTCATCAGCTATGGACTTAGGCATCTGCTGTGTGTGTTGTTCATCCGCTGTGGGCACTTGGACTTGATCTTCATCCGCTGCATCTTCTTTATACATCCACTGTGGGCAGTTCTTCATCCGCATTGGAGCTTTGGTTCATCCGCTGCGGGTACTTGTCAAAATTTCTTTTATGTACAAATCTAAAAAAGAAACTTAAACACTGATTAGTGAACGTTATGATTGTTAATGATGCTAAAGTGTTAGTAAATGATTGTTTGAATGTTAGAACACATTATGTTTGTTTATGTTTGATTATGGCAAGCATCATCCTTTAAAGCATTAATCCATTAAGGCAATTGTTGAGTCCAAAAATAACTCCCCCTAAGGATGATGTTGCTAACCTTATAATGATTGCTTGTTAATGTTTTGTTTGTTAGAAACAATGTGTGTATGTTGGTGCTTGTTAATGATTTGATTGTTAGGAAAATGTTGTGTGAGTTTGATATGAAAGATTGTATTTTTGTGAAATGGTTTGTTTGTTCATAGCGGATAATCATCTGTTCATGCGCTGTGGACCCTTGAATGATTTTTGATTGTTCACTGCGGATGAACATTGTTCATACGCTGTGGACACTTTGAAAATTTGTTTGGTTGTTTCCCGATGAACTTGTTCATGCGCTGTTGATCCTTGAAATTGTTTGATTGTACACAGCGGATGAACATTTTTTCATACGCTGTGGAACATGAAAATGATTTCTGAATGCTTACAGCGTATGATTACCTGTGTGCATATGCTGTATACACTTGTACTATTTCTATAACGAATGACTAATGCTAGTCATGCGCTGTGGAATGTTATTGTATTTACAGCGGATGCCTTACCAACAGCATGCGTTGTGAACACTTGTATGTTCACAAGTGCATAGCGGATGTTTTTTTGATTTGTCCGATATATACACTTCGTGTATTTTGCATTATATGATAGTACTATAGCTACAGCGGATGTATGTTTGTGTGTCCGCGTGACAACAGTTTTCAAAAATTTCAGTTTTTGTTTGTTTTGAACTAATGTCTTCCGAAGCATATGTTTGATAAAATTTTCTTCCGAAAGAACATTTGTTTGATGAAACTTGTTTAAATCAAAATGTTTGTTTAATTCTTTGATTTAAAATGTATGTAAAATATTGAAATTTTACATATTAATATATAGATGTTAAAATATCACTGACAAGCAATATTGTATAATATTGTACATATGTATGTGTGTCAAACTGCTGTGTTTGGGTGTTGGCTTGACTTGGCTTTGTTAAAACTTAAATATAGAAAATTTCAAATTTTAAAATGTATGAATATGCACAATTCTGCTGTCTTTGATATTTCCATGTTCAATTTTTCCCCATAAATTTTTGCATAGTTATAAAATATTTTATAAAAATGACAAAAATTTATATGTGTGCGAGTGGAAATTATCAAAGTCCAAATTTCTTGCTTGTTTTTAAACACTTAGTAAGATCTATTATATCTTACTATAAATGGATGTGAGCATGTTTGGACATGATCATTTTCACATAACATGAGATCATACTAGTCAAATTCTCACTGAATGGTTTTTATGATTTTGAGAATAGACATAGCGAGTACAATGTTGATTGCAGATATTGTGATCCAATTAAACTCATGCATGGTATTAATGATTGATTGAAACAGTTAGTGATTATCATGTTTTGAGTTGATTGATATGAGTTGTATGTACCCCATATCGGATTGTATGTTTGGTACAACCCTCCTCAAGATATGCTAGAAAACACTTTCAATACTTAAGACCTATCTACTTAGGAGTATAAATGCTCAATTTGATCCATGATGTTTAATCCTCATTGATTCTTTTTCACTTCACTTTGGAAGGTGATCCTCTTTAGGATTCTTTTGATTCATTCACAAGGAATGTAGTCTAAAAGACTTTATTGAATGTTCATCCATGATGGATGTGTTCCTCTTTAGGAATCTTTTTGGATCATGATTTAGGTCATTCAAGTATGTGCTTAGCACACAAATAATACCTAGATGTACTCCAGGTCTATGATTATCATAACAGATGAGACACTTGTATGACAGAGCAATTTATAAACTGTTTCACTTGGTGTATTGTAGTTACTTTATAAGCAACCTATATTGGATAGATTAATACTCACCATAAACCAAGATGTGTTGTTGACCACACAATCATAAGAATTTAGTTCTTCACAGTTGTATGTGATGTTAGGTGTCCCATGCTGAGCCTATCCACATATCAAACAAAGTACAGTCAGTCTTTATTAGTGGAAATGACTCAAGTGAAGAATATTCTAATGTACTATCATTTCTCATGAATGGTATGTGTGATTCATATATTTAAAACATGATATGTTGTTTGATATCTTGATTTTGAAAGATACTGTTTTGATGTTAAACTTGGACTTTGACAAAATCAAGCTTGTTTGATTTTAATGTTTTGAAAAAATTAATTGTTTCATTCAAAGTTGATCATACCAAGTGACTGAACCAAAAATTCAAATCTTATCGAATCAAATGGTTGTAAATAGGTCAGCCAATTAATTGTCTGTATGGACTTTTATCAACTTGATTAGACCTTTTTTCTAGCAATCTCTTAGAAAGTGATATCTGATCTCTATGTGTTTTGTTTTTGAATATTGAACATGATTGTTAGTGATAAACATGGCAGTAGAATTGTCAATGTGTATGGGTGTTTGAAGAAAATTAAAGTCATATTCAAGCATTTGGTTTTGAATCCAAAACACTTAAGAACAGCATGCAGAAGCAGCTATGTATTGTACTTCAGCTATTGACACAGAGACATTTGTTTGTTTCTTGCACTGCCAAGAGATCAATCTTGATCCAAGAAACTGACAACCTCCAGTAGTGGATTTTCTGTTTTGATTGCATCCTCCATAATCACTGTCTGTGTATGCATATAAAGAGAAATCTCCATCTTTGGGATACCACAAACCAGGAGCTGGTTTGCCTTTTAAGTATCTAAAGATTCTCTTTACTGCATTGATGTGTGATTCTTTGGGATCTGCTTGATATCTTGCACACATGCAGACTGCATACATGATGTCTAGTCTGCTGGCTGTTAGGTACATCAGGGAACCTATCATGGATCTATAAAGTTTCATGTCCACTGATTTTCCATCTGGATTAGGTCCAAACTTTAATCCAGTTGTAAATGGTGTTTTGCTGTATGTGCAATCAGACATGTTGTATTTATTCAATATCTGATTCACATATTTGCTTTGATCGATGAAAATTCCATCAGTAGCTTGTTGAACTTGAAGAACAAGGAAGAATGTAAGTTCTCCCATTGAGCTTATCTGGAATTTTGATTGCATAAGAGTTTCAAACTATTTGCAAAGATGGGTATTTGTGGATCCAAAGATTATGTCATCCACGTAGACTTGCACTACTAACAAGTCTTGTTCTTTTATTTTAAGAACAACGTTTGGTCGATTTTCCCGCGAGTGTATCCATTTTATAGTAGAAACTTTGATAAGTTTCATACCACTTCCTTGGTGCTTGATGAAAACCATACAGAGCTTTATCTAACTTGTAGACTCTATGAGGGGTTTCTGGATCTTTAAACCCCGGTGGTTGAGCAACATATACCCTCTTCATCTATCTTACCATAGAGGAATGCACATTTGACATCCATTTGGTAAACAATGAAACTCTTGGATGAGGTATAAGCAAGGAATACTCGGATGGCTTCTAGTCTTACTATAAGAGCAAAGACATCATCATAGTCAATGCCTTCCTCTTGAGTATAACCCTAGGCAATTAGCCTTGCTTTGTTTCTTATGACAATCCCTTTGTCATCTGCTTTGTTTCTGAAGAGCCACCTTGTGCCAATGCGTATTGACCTTTAGGTAGATCAACCAACTGCCATATCGCTTGCTTTTTGAATTGCTGCTATTCCTCTTGCGAGGCTTCTATCCAAGTGTTGTCTTTAAGTGCTTTTGTGATGTTCTTGGGTACAGTTAGAGATAGGAAGCATGAATGTAGGCAAATGTTTGTTGTGTCAGATTGACTTTGTGATGAATCATGAAAGAAATCTAAGATTTCATCTTCATGATATGTGTCTAGTAATGAGTGGTATCATCATCTTCTTCAGCATTGGTTGGCTGATGTGGTTTTGTTTGGTTGTGTGGTTGTGGTTGGGTGGTCATAGGAGATGAAGATGATGGCGTGTTTGATGAAGTTCCTTTTGATGTGTTTGTTTGTTCTAGAGGAGTTGAAACTGTTGTACTTGAAGGAGTTTTGTTAGTTCTCCTTGGAGGATCAGCAGTCAACGGAACATCAATGGTTGTTGGTGGAAGCATTGGATACTCATGGTTAACCTTGGTATCTGAAACATCAAATAAGATGTGTCAAAATGATTTAGTTAAAGCATTAATATCAAATAGCCAGCTTGATCCAATGACTTTCTTAGTGAAAGAATGTTCATTAAAAACAACATCTGTTTTTCTTCCACTATATTTAGCCTTGGATTGTATACTCTATAAGCTTTTGAGCTTCCATAGTATCCAATAAAGAATCCATCATCTGCTTTTGGAGCAAATTTGTATAATTGTTCTCTGGTGTTTAATATTAATACAAAACATCCAAATGCCTTAAGAACTCCTATGAATGGTTTTCTTTTAAACATTAATTCATAAGGCTTTTTGGAATGTTCTTTGATGATTATTGTTCTGTATTGTATTTAGCAAGCTGTGTTGATTATTTCAGCCCAAAAGGATATGGGCAATAGAGAGTCAGCTAGCATAGATCTGGCTGCTTCTATCAATGTTCTGTTTCTTCGTTCAGCTACTCCATTTTACTGAGGAGTTCTTGCTACGTTGAATTGATGACTAATTCCTTTTTCTGCACAAAAAGAAGAAATGTAGTCATTCTTAAATTCAGTACCATTATAACTTCTTAAAGATTTAACTTTAAGATCTAATTGATTCTCAATCTTAGTGATAAAGATTTTATTATGTCTGTTGTTTCTGACTTGTATAGTAGAAAGAAAACCCATGTGAATCTGGTATAATCATCTACTATAACAAGAAAGTATTGCTTCTTTCCTATGCTTAGGATGTTTGTTAGGTAAAATAGTTCCATGTGAAGCAATTTGAGTGGTGTGTTTGACTTATGGGACACTATGCTATTTGCCTTTCAGACATGCTATGCAGTAGTCTGTACAGAGGAATTCTTTTTGTGGTAAACCTATTACTAGATCACCTTTTACAAGTTGGTTCATTCTGTTAAAGTTAGAGTGTCCTAATCATCTGTGCCACAATTAGGAAACAGCTTCTGATGCTTTTGATAATAAACAAGTTTTAGGGGTTGATGCTGAAACAGTATTCATATCAACAATGTATGTATTGTTATGACGGGGAGTTTTCAAAAGGATAAAGTCTTCTGGAATTTGAAACCCCGTCTTGAGGATGTAGCTGTTGTTGGAGTCAAATAAGGTGGCATATCCTTTGTCACATATTTGGGATACGCTTAGAAGATTGAACTAAAGATTGGAGCAGTAGTTGACATTCTCAAAGCTAATCAACCATTAGTTACTGTTCCTTCACCAGTTATCTTCCCACCTATCTTGTCTCCTCCAAAGGCTACATTACCTCCATGTTTGCTCTTAAAATCCTGAAGGAGGGAACAATTGCCAGTTATACGTCGGGAGTATCCGCTGTCAACATACCAATGTTGTCAAGCCTTCTTTGATGTCCCTAAAAAGAAAAGAAATCAAGTAGATGGTGCAACCAATCCATGATGGTCTTGGGTTTTCCGCCTTCCCTACGACACAATTTCTTCTAGAATGGCATGTCTGCTGGTTTAGGAATTCTAGGTACACTAGTTTTCCTTTGATTATTTTTAGCTCTATTAGGAGAAGTACTTTGAGCCCTTCTCCTTTGAGAGTTAATGTCTGGTGACTATCTATTTGAGACTTATGTCTTCTTGTTGGTTGTTTAAAGTTGTCATAAATGTTTTGTCATTATTTAAAACAACCTTTTGATGAGGAGTATGTCTTGGGCTCCTCCTTTGTCCTTGTTAGGAACAACTATCTATTTGTCAGTTGATTTCTCAACTTGAGGCTGTGTCTTTTGCTTTTTGTTTTTCTTATTGAAAAAACAGTTTGCAGTGCTATGATTGTTTCTTCCACAAATTGAATAATAGTTGTGAAAATGGCATGTTTCACAAATTGAAGATTGAACTAAAGATTGGAGCAGTAGTTGACATTCTCAAAGCTAATCAACCCATTAGTTACTATTCCTTCACCAGTTATCTTCCCACCTATCTTGTCTCCTCCAAAGGCTACATTACCTCCATGTTTGCTCTTAAAATCCTGAAGGAGGGAACAATTGCCAGTTATACGTCGGGAGTATCCGCTGTCAACATACCAAATGTTGTCAAGCCTTCTTTGATGTCCCTAAAAAAGAAAAGAAATCAAGTAGATGGTGCAACCCAATCCATGATGGTCTTGGGTTTTCCGCCTTTCCCTACGACACAAATTTCTTCTAGAATGGCATTGTCTGCTGGTTTAGGAATTCTAGGTACACTAGTTTTCCTTTGATTATTTTTAGCTCTATCAGGAGAAGTACTTTGAGCCCTTCTCCTTTGAGAGTTAATGTCTGGTGACTATCTGTTTTGAGACTTATGTCTTCTTGTTGGTTGTTTAAAGTTGTCATAAAATGTTTTGTCATTATTTAAAACAACCTTTTGATGAGGAGTATGTCTTGGGGCTCCTCCTTTGTCCTTGTTAGGAACAACTATCTATTTGTCAGTTGATTTCTCAACTTGAGGCTGTGTCTTTTGCTTTTTGTTTTTCTTATTGAAAAAACAGTTTGCAGTGCTATGATTGTTTCTTCCACAAATTGAATAATAGTTGTGAAAATGGCATGTTCAGTACAATGATTATTCATATGACAGTACTTGCAGTATTTACCATACTTGCATTTTTCAGTGGAGTATGTGTATTGATCACACCACTCACAATATGGTAACTTTGAGTTTGTTTGTTTGTTAGTAACTTTTGTCTTCAAATTTGATTTTGAGGGAATTTCAAAAGTTACTGTTTGTTGTTTTGGCTGAATTATGGCTTTGCCTCTCCCTTTATTTACCTGTTTGGGAGGATAGTGGAAGTTACAGTTTTCCTTCCACCAGAACAGATATCAAAACCTTTATCTGTTTGTTTGATGTATCAGCCACACTTGAATCCTTTTGAGTTTAAGTAGTTGGCTGAGTTGGCTCATCATCCAATAAATCATCTTTATCGTCATCTGTTGTTTGTTCATCAAATTATTATTCTCTCCTTGATAAAAGTCAGTTGATTTGATTTGTGGTGATACTGAACTTTTAACAAATTTTATGAAAGGTGATTTTGATGTTAATGGTGATTTTGATGATGATGATGATGATTGTTTGGAATCATCAGTCTTTTCATGAGTGTCAGGAGATTCATCCTATTTGTTGGTCATTGAGTCCGGTAAAGGAATATAATTATCATTGTAAGGTGGACTGACCTTGTTATATCCTAAACCTGACGGGTCTTTGAATACCCTTTGTTCAGAAAGAAGTTCTTTGAAGTTCTTGTTGCTTACCAGAAACTTCTGAAGTTTCACTTCAGTTTCAGCATGCAATGTTTTTTATTCAGTCAACGATGCAGAGAGTTGTTCAACTTGAGCTGCTAGTGTTAATTTCTCAGACATTAGCTTATCTAAGTCATTTGTAATGAAAGTATTTTGGTTGCATATTGTTTATGTTCTGCTTTTAAAGTTTCATTTAAAATGTTTGTTTCTATAACTTTCTTCGAAAGTTTGTCTGCATTCTCTTTATATCTGTTGACCTCATCAATACATGCCTATGTGTAAAGGTGCTCCTTTACCTCTTTCGGGATGTCTGATATTTTACCTTCAATATCTGCCATAAGGGCATAATCTGGAGATGGAATTTTAGCCTCATACAGGCTCCGGTCACATTCACCATCTTGTTTGATTATCATTGCAGAAGATTTTGAATATTGATTTGGACTATACTGTGTGATTTGTGATGGGGTTGGTGCAGCTAGAATGCTGATTAGAGGTGGCACCTGTCTGTTAGAACGATAACCACTGGATGTTTTGTGCCTGATGTGGAATGTTTCTGTCAACTCTTGGTTGTTGAAATTCTCTTGATAAATGTCCATATAGTTGACAGTTATAGCATCTCACTTTTGTTTTGTCAAAACCAATCTTGGTTTTCTTGTCCATACTCAACCCCCAATTTCTTTGCAAAAATCATTTAGATCTGTAGGCAATCTTAGCAATAGACCATTTAAGATCCATTTCTTCAACTATGTCTGGTGGGAGTTCATTCAAATCTTGTTGAATGATCTGTGATGGTGTTAGACATGCACCCAAAAAGGCTTCAAAGTTTGTTGAAAAGTCTACATAAGCTGCCTTTTGCTCTTTACTTTGCAAGATAACAATAAGAGCATCCATTGGCTTTTCAAGTCTATGTGTGTTGTGGGTCTGAGTCTCTGGCTGTTTGTTTGAGTTGGAGATGTGTGGATGCCTTTTGCTTTGAGGGTTTCTTCATGTAAAGCATGCACACCAGTCTTTTTAGACTTCTGTTTGTTGCTGGATGATTCAGGTGCTGAGAAGAATGATGTATTACTAGAATCTAAAAATTCTTCATCTTTTTCTTCTCCAGTGCTTGTTAGAAATGCACTATCTGTTTGTTGTGGTTCTTTGAATTTGTAAGCCTCTAGATGTCTGATGTGATTGTTATTTCTGGATTTTTCATCCATTTCTAGAGCTTCAACCTTGGCTACCAGAGAGTCATGGGATAGGGCTTCCAAATCCAATGTTGCTTTCATCAATGACACTGACTGAATCCAGCTCTCGGGCAGTGTGTGCACCATCTTTTTGTTGATTTCAACAGCTTCATATTTCAGTCCATACATAATCATTTCATTTACTAACTGGACATATCTATGTAGTTGTTGTGTGATAGATTCTCCCTGGATGTGATAGAAAGTTTCATATTAGGTCCTCAATTTTTCTTTCTTGATTTCCCGTATTTCTTCACTTCCTTCACACATTGTGTGAAGTATTTTCCACAATTCAACAGTTGTTTTGAAAATTTCAACTCATGTTAAATTTCAATGGGAAAGTCATTGCCAATATGCTATATGCCTTCATGTCTGTTGACCCTTTTTAGGTCATCACCAGCTACGCTTTTCAAGCTAACTGGCTTCTGTATTAACATGATCTTCCAAGAGTCAGAGGAATGAAAGGACCCTCGGTTATAGAAGTCCATAAATTAGGGTCTTGAAAAATCATCCAGTTCATGAACATGATCTTCCATTGTTTGAAGTCTCACATGTTCTTTAGTCTGGGTGGTTTTAGACCACGGTTTGTTCCTGAAATTTCATTAGCCATGATTGTTTAATTTTAACCTAACGTTTTAAGTTAAATTTGTTTGAGGATTTTAGCTTGATGAAAAACTTGTTTAATCCTAAGGTCTCTAGGATTTGTTTGTTGTTAATAAACCGTTTTTAATTAGATTTACCAAATAAAGGAAATTAGTTAATTAATTAAAATCCAATGATAAGTCACTTTCAAATCTCGGTGAAAAGAAAGGAATTTTCTGTCAAGGGAATGTCAACTTTTTAATGATGTCAGTCAAATAAAGTCAAAACCCTAAAAACACAGAAATTGTTTTTTAACAGTTACCTTGGATCAAAAAGTAATTGTTTCAAAATTTTCAAAAGAAGATTATATTTCTTCTTTGATTTTCCTCATGAACCAACACAATCACCGTAGATTATGAAGGTTATGAATGATCAAACCTAGGGTTTATTCTAGGGTTTTTGGTGGCGGCTATGTTGCTCTTCATATAATCAACAATCGGTTTGTTGATTGAAGAACAAAAACCAGATTCAAGTGAGTTTTTCACTAGAATATGATGATTTTAAACACTTTGAACAATTCAAAATGTTCAAAACAATGTGTGTTTGATGAAAATATGATGAAACAGTACTCGAATGACTGTTTTATCAAAAACCCTTAAACCAATAAGGTTTTAGTGAGTTTTGTGATGAACACGTTTGAAAATCATGTATGAATGATGTTTTAGAGCTGTAAACATACAAAATCTTCTTCAAAATGAACGAAAACAGATTATTCAATCATGTTTTGAACATTTGATGAATGTTTAAAAGTAGAAGAGGGTTTTTTGTGAAGATTTTCAGCTCGAAAATGTATGTTTGAAGCTAATGAACCACTAATATCATCTTGTTGATTGAGAGGATCGAAAATCAATGAATGATTTGAGCGAAAGCTCTGATACCACCTGATGAACTCAACATTTTAAACACATGTTGAACATGAACATATTAGAACAATATTCAACATGAACAGGTTGATTTCTCCCAAGGATCTTTTCTAATCTCTCAATAATCAACAAACATGAACCATGGTGCAGAAACCCATGATTAATGCTATGATATCAGTGTGTGTTTGTTTGTGTGTGATTGCTAGTGATTGAATGATAAATGCTTGATTGTATTGATTGTTCAAAGGCTTACAAAGGATTAGGGTAGTATGTTATTTATAACCTATACACAGAGCTATATACAGTTACTAAACTACCCTTATGTAAACAAAAATTACATAAATAATCCTATGTCTATAAGCTGGTCACTGTGGATGATTAGCTGTCCGCTGTGGATGTTAAGCTGTCCGTTGTGGAAGTCAGATAGCATGTCCGCTGTGCCTTGGATGCTGTCCGCTGTGAACACTTGTGTTTTTGCTTGTATGTTGTCCGTTGTGGAAATGTTCATCTACTGTGGATGAACATCCACTATGGACAGTTCATCAGCTGTGGACTTAGGCATCCGTTATGTATGTTGTTCATCCACTATGGGCACTTGGACTTGATCGTCATCCGCTGCATCTTCTTTATACATCTGCTGTGGGCAGTTCTTCATCCGCATTGGAGCTTTTGTTCATCCGCTGCAGTTACTTGTCAAAATTTCTTCTATGTACAAATCTAAAAAAGAAATTTAAACAATGATTAGTGAATGTTGTGATTGTTAATGATGCTAATGTGTTAGTAAATGATTGTTTGAATGTTAGAACACATTATGTTTGTTTATGTTTGATTATGGCAAGCATCATCCTTTAAAGCATTAATCCATTAATGCACTTGTTGAGTCCAACACATATCAATGGAACATGTACTACTCTAAGGAGTCTAAGTTAGCAAGTAAATTGGTATATATAAATTGTGAATACTTAAATTTGACTCCCTGAACCATTCCATGGACTATGAAGGAGAGGTCTTCTGGAATCTGGTCCCATCCTCCATGCTTGATGGATAAGATGTGTATGACAACATGGAGGAGGTACTTCCATTGAGAGGAGAGTTTCCCCTTCCTGAAGGTCTTGACTGAGAAGTCACCTTCATAGCCCATCTGCCCAAAGGAGGGGTTGACAGCAGCTTTGGGAAAGGACAAGTCACCTTCTACATCATCCAGCTGAAGATGTGTGTTTATGGTTGTCGGAGTGATGAAGATTGTCCTCCCCTGCACTGTGGCAGACAGTGCCTTCTCCCCGTCCATGGTGACATCTTCGTAGGTCTGCTAGAATGCCAACAACTAATCCTCATAGAGAGGAGGATCAATGGTGAGGGAGATGAAGTAGTTGGACAAAGAAAGGTAATGACAAACCTCTGAGAAACCTGGATCTTTCTAAGAGTCTAATAGTTGCCAGTGAAGAAGCATGGAAAAATCGGGTTGGTTTCTGCGGTCAAGGTTGGCCATTTGAAGTAGCTTTACGATGAAGGAAGATAAGAACGAAGGCGGTTTGTGGGTGAAATTAGGTTAGAGAAATGCTGATGAAGAGGAGAGTGTGAGAATATATATGAAATGGATTTGAGACAAAGCTAAAACAAAAGGATAAACTTTGAAATCCGGATGTCGGTCCCACCTCTGAAAAAGTGCCCAAAAAGGTAGTTTTCTTGGAAGTTGAAAATCTTTCGAAGGTAATTTTACTTCGGAAGTTTAGAGAAAAAGCTTCTGAAGCCAATTTGGTTTCGGAAGATATTCTTAAGAGTTGTGAAAATTTGGCTTCGGAAGATATTCTTAAGAGTAGTGAAAATTTTTCTTCTGACACATATTTGGTTTCGGAAGATATTAAGAGTTTGGAGTTTTATTCTAAAGAGAATAAATCTTCCCAGACTTAATTGCTTTCGTAAGATATTTTTCCTTCAAATACATGCAAGTACTTAGAAGCATATTTAAGCTTCGTAACATATTCTCAGAATTTCTTCCCAAGGTAAATTTCTTATAAGTAGTTATTTGATTTGAAGACATAAAGTTCTTCCTAAGGCAACTTGAAATCTTCCAAAAGAAAATATGTTTTCAAAAATTTTATAAAATCTAAGGAATATCATTAAAAAAATTTCTTTTAAAATAAACCGGGCTTATGAAGGTGATAAAATGAACAACTTAGGACACACAGGTTTTAGAAATAAAGTTGATTTAAGTTTTAAGAAAATCTACTCAAAGTTAATCATCCCAATAGCTAAAAAGCTTTAGTGAACAAATCAGCATATTGTTCATTTGTGTTAACTTTGACTAGTTTGATTAACCCCTTCTCAAAGTTATCTCTAATCAAATGATACCTGATGTTGATGTGTTTGGTCCTTGAGTGCTGCACAAGATTCTCTGTAATAGAGATAGCACTGTTGTTGTCTATATGGATGGGAGTCTTATTGTAGTTGAATCCATAGTCGAGTATCTGATTTTGAATCCAAAGCACTTGAGCACAGCAGCTTGTAGCAACAATGTATTCAACTTCAGCAGTTGATGCAGAGACACATGATTGTTTTTTTCATTGCCATGAGACAATCCTTCCACCAAGGAATTAACATCCCCCTAATTTAGACTTTTCAGTATTGTTGCAGCGACCATAGTCACTATCTGTATAAGCATACAGATTGAATTCAGAACTCTTTGGATACGAAAGGCCAAGCTTGGGAGCAGCTTTGAGATATCTAAGAATCCTCTTGACAGCAACCAGGTGTGACATCTTGGGGTTGGCTTGTTGTCTTGCACAAATGCATGTGACAAACATGATTCAGGCCTCCTAGCTGTGAGGTACATAAGAGACCCGATCATAGCCCTGTAAAGATGTTCATCCATACACTCCTCCTCAAGATCAGGTCCAATGGAGTTGTTTCTGGCTATGGGTGTCTTAGCAACCTTACAATCAGTCATGTTGAATCTTGTAAGTATGTCTTGTACATACTTTGACTGACTTATGAAGATGCCATTGTCAACTTGCTTCACTTGAATTCCCAAAAAGAAATTGAGTTCCCCCATGGCCCTTATTTCAAATCTATTCTTCATCTGCCTCTCAAAGTCTTTACAAAGCTTTGGATTAGTTGACCTAAAGATAATGTCATCCACATATACTTGAAGCAGCATTAAGTCATTCCCTGTTCCTTTGATGAAAAGAGTTCCATCTATAGTACCACTCTTGTAACCATGTTGACAGAGATACTGAGATAGTGTCTTATACCACTTTCTTGGAGCTTAGTCCAGCCCATAAAGAGATTTATCAAGCTTGCAGACATAATTAGGATGATCTGGGTCTGCAAAGCCAAGTTGTTGTTTGACATACACCTCTTCATCAATCACCCCATACAGAAAAGCACACATGACATCAAGTTGGTTGACCTTGAAATCCTAGGATGTAGTAGAAGCCAAGAATATTCTTACAGCTTCAAGTGTTGCCATAGGAGCAAAAACATCAGTGTAATCAATTCCCTCTTCTTGTGTGTACCCTTGAACAACTAGTCTTGCCCTGTTGTTGATGACAAGTCCCCTATCATCCTTCTTGTTCCTAAAAACCCACTTGGTTCCTACGATAGTCTTCCCATGAGGAAGAGGACATAGGTTCCAAACCTTCTGTTTTTGAATTGAAGCTGCTTCTCTTGCATTGCTTCAACCCAGCTTCCATCTTTCAAATCCTCATCAACTTTCTTTGGCTTTACTTGGGACAAGAAGCAAGAGTATAGACAAACATTTTTGTCATGGGTTTGTCCTCTTGTTCTCACCCCTGTATCAACATTTCCAATGATGTTTATGTTGGGGTGTGATTTGTGGATCCTAAGTTGAGTGATCATAACATGTTGATTGGAAAGATCCAAATGAGAGAAATTTAGATCTGGCAATGGAGTATCACCCACCACATAGCACACTTATGAAGTAAGACTTGATCCAATGAGTGTGTAACATCTATTATGTTGTCTTCTATGGAGTGGTTATCAACATCAAGAAATTCTTGATCACTGTCACCACCTCCATTTCCTCCTACATTTGAAGCTCCTTCACCTAAGTTTTGAACCTCTGAGCTGGAATTTGAAGGCATCTTAGATGTATCAGCTGAATTTTTCATGTTTATGCTGATAGGATCTTCATTTGCAGGGTTAGTCACCATTGGAGCTAAAGTAGTATTCTTGCTTGGTCTTCTTAGCTCAAATCTTAGGTCAGGATCTCCTATTGATATGTTATCTGTAAATACTGAAACATCCTCACAAGACTTGTTAAAAAAGTTGGTAACTAAATCAAGATCAAATAGCTAATTCGAACCAGAACCTTTCACACTGGGAGTGTGCTTATTGAAGATCACATTTCCTGACTCCTTGACTACTCTAGTTCTGAGATTCTATATTCTATAAGCCTTATCTTGAGAAGAGTATCCAATAAAATGTCCATTATCTGATTTCTCAACAAACATGGCTACCTGATCTTTGGTATTCAAGATGGTGCATGGACATCAAAATGACCTGAGTAAACCAGTAAATGGTCTCCTTTTGTGCCATAGCTAATAAGGAGTTTTACCATGAGTCTTAAATACTAAAACTTTGTTCTGCACATAGCAGGCTATGTTAACAGCCTCGGCCTAGAAGGTGATGGGCAATTTAGAGTCGGATAACATGGTTCTTGCAGCCTCAATAAGTGTCCTGTTTCTCCTCTCAGTAACACCGTTTTGCTGAGGAGTCCTAGGAGCATTATATTGTCTTGTAATACCCTTTTCATCACAAAATGTATCAAGGATTTGGTTCTTAAATTTTGTTCCTTGATCACATCTTATGGTCTTGACCTTGTGATCAGATTGATTCTTAATTTTAAAACGAAGTTCTTCAAGATCTCAGGAGTCTCATCCTTAGTTCTAAGGAAAAAGACCCAAGTGAATCTTGTGAAATCATCTGTGATCACTAAACAATATGAGGTCCTTCCTAAACTCATTACATTGGTGGGGCCAAAGAGATCCATGTGTAATAAGTGTAAGGGAGTACTGATAGAGTTCATTTCCTTTGGCTTGTGAGACACTTTGTGTTGCTTCCCTTTCAGGAAGGCAACACAATGATCATCACTTGTAAACTCTTTCTTTGGAATTTGACTTACCAAATCATTCTTAATTAATTTATTCATGTTCTTAATGTTTACATGGAACATTCTTTTATGCTAGAGGAAAGACTCATCACTATTTGCTTTAGATAGAAAGCAAGAAACCTGTCCCAAGGGAGATGTTTCCTGCAAGTCCATCTTGTACATGTTCCCTTTCCTAGGGGCTCTGAGTAGGACATGCTCTTAAGGAATGATCACACTAGGCTTGAGAACAATGCACTCATGCTCAGTAAAGAGCGTGTTGTCTCTCTGATCACAAAATTAGGATACACTCAGTAGATTGTACCCAAGCTCCTTAACAAAATTTACATTCTCAATGGTGAGCCTCCTTCCAGTGATGTAACCACCAGCATCTCCTCCAAAAGCAACTGGTCCTCCATCAATTTTCTTAAAATTGTGAAACAGAGAACCATTGCCAGTCATGTTCCTGGAACAACCACCATCAATGATCCACACATTTCCCTTGGTCTTTAGCTGTTCCTGCATAAAAACAAATGGTTAGTTACACTTGGAAACCTAAGCCTCATTGGTCTTAGGCTTTTCAAAGTGATATGAAGACAATGTAATAGTAACTGATCCTATATGCAAGCTTTGAGGATCATTAGTTGCTGTTGATGAAGAACTTTCAGTCACCAGGTCTTTCTTCATCTTCCACACCATCTTCAGAAGATTGGACTTGACCTTCAACACCTTGAAAGTTTCAACAACTTCTAAAGTTTTGGAGACTGGACCTTTGAAAGATCTTGCTTTCACTACAGCATGCTTCAGTACTGCTGATGCATTCATTTCTTCCGAGACCGAAATTTTTTCCGAAGGCAAGTTTTCACTTGTCTTTTTCGTCACTTTGGAGCTTCCAAAGGAAACAAATTTTCCTTCTGAAGCTAGCTTCTTCTTCTTCTCAGAAGTTTTCTCTTTGATCATGTGAATGGTACTTTTAGGATTGTAGATGCAATCCTTAGCAAGATAATAAGTACTACCACATATGATGCGGTCCATTTGCTTCCTTCTGAGAGTCTGGTTCTAAGAGGAAGACTGAACTTGATCACTTTCCCTCTCCATCTTCATCTTCACAGATGATGCAGCAAGCTTCTTAGGGAGAGGTTTGTTCTTAGAGCTAGATGGTTTAGGCTGTGTAGCAGTGGTACACGGTTGATCAACCTTCTTCTCCTTGCTTAGATGATTCGGACCTAAACTAGAACTCCTGGTACCATAGTTCATAGTTGAGTCTTCAGCCTTCACCACTCCAAACCCTATAGAGATAAACACTTGTTTATGCTTAGAGTTGAAGGTGGCCTTGATTTCATGAGCCTTTTTTGCCTTTATCTTGGCTCTACTGATCAAGTTCTTTCTTTGAGACCTGGTCATCCCAGCTTCTTCATCACTCTCCTCAAAAGAAGATTTTGGTGTGTTTGATGATTTGAAGGAAGGAATAGAGTACACATATATATTTGGAAACAGTCTTAAAGACTTGTTTTCAGATACTTTGATTGAAAAGGGTAAAATCATTGGAGAGTCGAGCAATCAGCAAACGACTGACGAGACAATGGATGCTGTTGATCAAATTGTTGTGTGTCAGGTCGGAAACCTAACAGTTGTTGCTCCTCCTCTACCGGCTTACATTCTTATATATTTATATATATTTATATAAGTCATCTAATAAATATTATTATTTTTTAATTTTTAAAGGAACAACGAACGTAAAGGAGGACACATTATAGGGAAGGGCTTGGATGGATCAACTCAATAGCAAAGGAAGATTGGGTATGTTTGAAATTTTTGCTTCTATTATATGTTAAATATGTTATTATCATGTGTTCATATATTGTTGGTACTTTAATTAAATCTAATATGATGTTAGGACCTTGTTGATTTAGTATATTGTTTAGTTTAAAGTTGGATATTATCAAGTTACATCACTCGAACATATTTATAGACCAAAGTTAGGTATTAATACTTGAATTGTTAGTTTATTGAACCTTAAAACTACCATCTTTTATTACTTTTAATTTGACATAATGGTTATGTTCATTTTACAACAGTTATACTATCGAATTTTCATAAAAATATTAATAAACATCTCTTGTAATGAACCATCAGGTGGGTTGTCATCTCATCGGGATGAGGAAATGAATGGACTTAGTAATGCATGCCAAAAATGCAAGAATGGATGAATGAATTTAAAGAAAAAAGAATCAAACCCTGATGACAACAATGATGATCATGATGACAACAATTAGATAGTTGATTTGTTTATTTTGTAAAAGATCAAATGATGTTCACATTGGTTGTTTTGTTTAAATGTATATGTAACATCAATTGTACAATGATTTTCTTTTGGTAACAATAATATTAGCTTTCGTTGATGAATAAATATAATCTTAAAACTTTCAATATTGGGAAAAAACTAGAAAACGTAAAAAAAATTAGATTAAAAAATTAAAAAATTAGGTTTATGGCGTAAAAATGTCGTCACTATAGGGTTTTTCAATTTATTAAAATAAAAAAAATTTGTTGGACCTATGGTGACGACATGTTGTCGCTATATACTGAAAAATAAAATTATTTTTAACTAAAATACATCATGAAACTCTTTTGCCGACAACTCTATGGCGATAACTTGTCGTTGGGATAGACCTCTATAGCGACAAGGGTTTCGGCGACACATATTGTAGATGAAATGAAAGCTTGTCTTTTTTTCCAAAATATATGATATAGTGAAATATGTTTCTAGGGATTGATTCTAAAGGCTCAGGAAACCAAAATTTAACACGGCATAAATTAAAAAAAATAAGCATGCTTTTCTCCCAAGTAAAACATATTAAAAGGGACCGTGAAATTCACCTCGAAATAGTACGGTCCAAAGACCCTAATACGCAAAGCAAACAACTAAATGTATAAATCCCAAAAGGATTACTAAAGACCGAAATGTCCAATATGGGTGTAATCCTTGTAGCTTGGTCCTTAATGCCAATTAAGGTTTTTATTTTATCAAAACATGTTTTACTAATAGAGCAAGTCCAATGTTAGATTTAAACATTAAATCGTGCAATATTTAGGGTTTGGTTATCATTTTTTATTTATTTATTAACGCCATTCGATGCACATTTATTAGTTCATATTCAATGAATTATAAATATTATTAGCTCATCCTTTTAAAAAGTCCTTTAACCACTTTTAAATACAAAACTTGTCTTTATTTGATTGTTTAGTTACAAATCCTTAGTTTTAAGATTATCAAATTATTTCAGCTTGTAGAGCTAATTGCGTACCAGTTTTGCGTAAACTGTTTGGAGGTCGAAACGGTAAAGAAACGTCACGTAATAGGTATCGTTTGAAAGATAAGTCTTTAAATTAAACTTCAGAAAACCAATCTTCTCAAATAGATAAAATGTGAGAAAGATATGACTTGACGAACACAGGCCAACCTTCTGCCAGAATTCGTTAGTTTTGACCTTCAGTTTTGTTTGCCATGTTTGAATAACCAAACAATGTCAAAACAACACAAGACTACTTGGGACAGTTAGATGACTCATTAAACTTGTTTTTAGATGAAAAGTTTGACCCATTTGGACTTAATATGACCAAGTTATGACCTGTACAAAACGTCTAAATTTTTGACAACAAGCTATCCAGTTTCTTAATCTTGTCCCTTTACATCCCAAACCTCAATATTTGACCATTATTGACCCGAGACCATCAGGAACAATTAATGTTCTAATCAACCAAACTTTGAATTAAACACTTGGATTTTCCCAATTTTCAGTCCCAAAACAGTTAGTTTAGATTTTAATGTTTCGATTCACGTTATTAGTTAATTAGTACATAGTTTCGATTTCCCAATGCTTCTATCATGTTATCACTCCAACTTAACGTAAATTTTAATACATTATGTTTTGAACATTCTTATCAAGCCCAAGGAATATAATCACCGTACAACATCCAATACGGTGGACGTCTCACTTTCAGCAACCCTAAGCCCATTAACACATATTGGGCCCATAATTCACAGTTCTAGAACTTAGCGTATCTACACAAGTCTAATGTACCATTCTCAGACCAAGCCAATATTAGGTCAACTTTCAAGTTAAAGTTCATGTTTATACCAAGTCAAAGAGTAAAAGTCAATGGTCAAAGTTAATCGTCAATGCACCTATTTTGATGACGAATGTCACAGTATCCTCCGTTGAGAGAACTTCGTCTCGAAATTCAATCGGTGTTATAAACTGAAACACCGTCCGTGAATAGGTGAAGGTACTTAGCCCAATTGATTTTCCAAAACAAAACTGTTGGATCATACGAGGCTGGTGCAACCAAAACAACATTAGAACAATTTTGTGTACAAGTTGAAGAAGTCTTCCGAAGACAAAACTACTCTTCCGCAGCTATGTCAAAGATCTTCCAAGCATTATGACTTCCTAGACCAAGCTTGAATTTTCCTTCCGAAGTATATGAAGAACTTCCGAAGGATAGAACAAAGTCTTCCTAGACCAAGCAGTTCTCCTTCCAAAGCATTCACACATAAAAGATCCAAGACAAAGTCTTCCGAAAGATAAAGTCATAAAGACCTGTAGAAGACTCAGATGAAGTTGTTTCTTCCGAAGTATAAATGGCCTCGGAAGAACTTATTCTTCCTAAGCCATTTAGCTTCGGAATAATCAACTATGAACCAATGGACATAAGTATGGTCTGTCTGATAGACTCTGATACACTGCATGGTGCTTTTCCTAACCCATGTAGTTGACCATACTTTAATCCACTGTTCACCATTTCAACTTAGTACAGATGCCATCCTTAGTTGGTGACAAAAGGTAAGTCATGGACTTGTCATGACTACCTTATCTAGGATGTTATTTTATCTTAGATACTTTACTTCTAGCAATGTAGTATTTGTCTAGTTATAGATTCCAGCTGGTTTTCCAAGTATAACTAGTTGTAGATAGTAGTATATATAGTTTCTTATTGTAACTTAACTAGCATGAGCTTAAGAGTCTTGTAATACTAAGTTGAGAAGTAATATATATGATGAAATCAACTTAAACACATGTTGAACATGAGCATATTAGAACAATATTCAACATGAATAGGTTGATTCCCCCAAGGATCTTTTCAAAATCTCTCAATAATCAACAAACATGAACCATGGTGTGGAAACCCATGATAGATGCTATGAAATCAGTGTGTGTGAGGTTTGTGTGTGATTGTGTGCTTGCTAGTGCTTGGATGATACTATTTTTTTGATTGATTGATTGTTCAAAAGCTTACAAAGGATTAGGGTAGATTGCTATTTATAGCCTATACACATATCTATATACAATTACTAAAATACCCTTTTGTAAATGAGAATTACATAAAAATAATCCCAAGTCTACAAGCTATCCGCTGTGATGATTGGTCAGCCGCTGTGGATGTTTTGGTCATCTGCTGTGGAAGAAGATTATTTATCCACTGTGCAGTGTTGATTGTTGTTAGCTATGGAATGTTCATTTGCTGTGGATGAACATCCGCTGTGGAATATTCATCCACTGTGGACTTGAATCCGCTATCTGTTGTTCATCCGCTGTGGGATGTCTTCATCCGCTGCACACACTTGGATTTAAATCTTCATCCGCTGCATGTTGACCTTCATCCGTTGTGAACAGCTTCTCATCCGCTCTGGATACTTGTCAAAAATTTCTCTTATCTACAATTCTGAAAAAGAAAATTTAAACAAATATTTGTGTTTGTTATGAATGATAATGATGCTAATGTGTTAGTAAATGATTGTTTGGATGTTAAAACACATTATGTTTGTTATATGTTTGATTATGGCAAGCATTATCCTTTTATGCATTAATCATTAATGCACTTATTGAGTTCAACAATACTTCCCCTAAGGATGGTGTTGCCAATACTTTTATGTTTGCTTGTTATTGTTTTGTTTGTTAGTAATGTCTGTGTGTGTGTTTTGTTATGAATGATTGTATTGTTTGTGTGTTACACTTGTATTGATTGAATGTTTGAATTGTATATTATGCATGATTGACTGTTTGAATGTTTTACTAGTATGATTGTATGATAACCTGTATGTTTGTGTGATTACATGTGTGTTTGTATAATATCACATGTCTGTATGTATATTTGTTTGTTTGTTTGTAAGATTACACTTGTGTAATCTCACTTTCAAGAATGTTTATTGGAATATTACTTGAATTGATGCTTGTTTACATGTATGATTGACTGATTTTATGTATGTCATACTGATTACACATGTATAATTAGATTGACTTGATTGTTTATATTTTGGCTTGTTTGAGTTTGCATGTGTTTACATAAGAACACATTTTTGTATGTTTGTTCACTAAAAATGTTTTGTTTGGTTGTTTGTTAAGTTAGTCATGTTTGATTGTTTGTTTTTGTTCGTTTGTTTGTTATAAACCTTTATGAATGTGATGGACCAGCTTCTTCTGCCTGTTTCTGGACATCTTCTGTAGCCTTCAAAGTTTCTTCTATATCTTGTTCTATGGCTTGATCTATTTCAGCTTCTTTTACTTGGTCGGTTAAGGCTGTGATCTTCAAGGCATTTCTACAATTGACTATGTGTTCAACAAAGTAGTCTACTGCACTTCTCTGGTCATCATATTTTCTTTCAATAGTAAGATGCACCAGTTGTTCCAATGTTGACTGATCCAGGCTTTGAACATCTATGTTGCTCACCAGAGTGGTGACAACCTGTTTACCCTTTAATATCTCCAAATTGTTTTTTTCTGAGATTCTCATGCCGGTGATTCCTTATATGTGTGTTAGGGGTAATCTTTGTTTGAGAGCTCCTTTCACATAGACTGTCCCTAGAATTCTCATCATGTGTATGAAGTAGCGGCACTCTCCTTTGCACAAAACATCTTATATGGCTGGGAATGTTTTTGTTTTCTGAAATGATACATAAGATGGGTGTAGCAATTTGATCTCTACTGGATCAAATAATCTTATGTCTTCATGTAATTCCCCGTTCCTGTAGACCTTACAGTTGGACAATCACAGCATTAATTATTAAAAAATACATACATATCATAGAACATAGCAGCGGATTAATTTTAACAAAAACCATTCATGCATTAATATTTAATGTTGCTAAATAATACATCATTGTATTTTTACAGTTACAAAAGAATCTTTCAGTTGTATTACAAAACAACAATATCATCATGCACGAATGGATGCCGGTCTTCACCCACCAAGTAGCCTCACCTGCGTGCCATCCTCAGCAACGTCCTTACCTACCAACTGATATGCATATAAAAAGTCAGCATTGCTGAGTGAGTTTTAGTTTAATAATATAGAAAAATACACTTTGTAAATTTCATTTGGTGATCATTCATCAATATACATAGTCAATCATAAAGTGATTCGTTATCTTTCTTCCTTTCATTATCTTCCACTTCTGTCAACTATGATTGCACAAAGCAAGAGCCTACATTGTTGGTTGGCAACAGATGTCGAACCCCTGTCGGCAAATGTTTATCATGGTAGCTAACCCATCGATAGTTGATCCACATTGCTAGGCATGAAGCCTGCTCATGAACTAGGATCCCATTCATTCATTGGTCAACCCCAAGATTGACCCCAGATGTGCATCCTCATGGGCTATACAGCCGCACATCAGTTGAGCTAACGACAACAAGGTCGTGCACCTCCATTCATTTTGCTTGCAAGGCTTTTCATTCATCATAAAGGTCCGGAGTAACATTCATTAAGTTTCTCTATTCTTCTTTTATTTGTTAGTGTCCACTTGTTAAGGATAATAATTATTAAGATGCACATTACAAGAGCACATAACATGAAAATATTATAGACATAGAAAAGCAGCACATAAGAAGGAACCATGCATAATAACCCTTAAATAATCATAATCTTTCCTTATACAGAAGTCCTTCATACTTAAATTCTATTCCAAAATTTCCAGAAAATCCCAAGTCTTTAGACAAATGCGGATGAACTTAGACAAATGCGGATGAGCTTAGACGAATGCGGATGAATATATGTGGATGAACATTCCCAGGAAATTTTATAAGTGTCAAGAAATGCGCATGAAATGAATGCGGATGACTAAAGCAATACACATGGACACTGCAGCAAATGTGCATGGGCAAAACAAACGCGGATGAACACTTAGCAAATGCTCCTGAGCGAAACAAATGCGGATGAACACTTAGCAAATGCGCCTGAGCAAAACAAATGTGGATGAACACTTAGCAAATGCGCCTGAAGAATTAACAAATGCGCATGAAGACATAACAAATGCGCATGAAGACATAACAAATGGCATGAACTAAAGACTTTAACTGTTAAATGCGGATGGACGTAAAAACTAACCTAAAATGCAACTTATGCCACTACCAGAACTCAATCATCATTCTAACATGAACACAGCTTAGATCTATCAATCTAACACTTAGAACATCACGAACTTAAAATGATCAACAAGGGAATCACACAACATAACCATATCATCATAGCCATGGACCATTGAAGATCCATTTCTTCTACCATATCTGGTGGAAGTTCATCCAAATCTTGATGAATGATATGTGATGGTGTTAGACTTGCACCTAAAAATGCTTCAAAGCTTGTAGAAAAGGCTGCATAAGCTGCCTTTTGCTCTTCACTTTGCAGGATTATAGTAAGAGCATCCATTGGCTTTTCAAGTCTATGTATGTTGTTGGTTTGAGGTTTTGGCAGTTTGTTTGAGCTAGAGGTATGTGGATGTTGTTTACTCTGAGGTGTTGCCTTATGTGAAGCATGCACACCAGTCTTTTTAGACTTATGTTTATTGCTGGATGATTCAGGTACTGAGAAGAATGATGTATCACTGGAGTCCAAAAATTCTTCATCTTCTTCTTCTCCAGTGCTTGTCAGAAATGCACTGTCTGTTTGTTGTGGTTCTTTGAATTTGTAAGCCTCTACATCTCTGATGTGATTGTTATTTCTGGATTTTTCATCCATTTCCAGAGCTTCAACTTTGGCTACCAGAGAGTCAAGGGATAGGGCTTCCAAATCCAATGTTGCCTTCATCAAAGATACTGACTGAGTCTAGGTCTCAAGCACCGTGTGCAACATCTTCTTGTTAATTTCAACAGCTTCATATTGCTGTCCATATACAATCATTTCATTTACTAACTGGACATATCTATGTAGCTATTGTGGGATAGATTCTCCCTGGATGTGATGGAAAGTTTCATATTGGAGTTTCTCTTTCTTTATTTCCCGTATTTCTTCACTTCCTTCAGACATTGTGCGAAGAACTTTCCACAATTCATGAGCTGTTTTGAAATTTTCAACTCGAGTCAAAATTTCAAAAGGCAATGTCATGGCTAGTATATTGTATGCCTTCATGTCTGTTTTGACCCTCTTGAGGTCATCACTAGCTTTGTTTTTCAAGCTAACTGGCTTCTGTATGTTATAATAAGGTCCAAGAGTCAGAGGAATGAAAGGACCGTCGGTTATAGAAGTCCGTAAATCAGGGTCTTGAAAAATTATCCAGTTACTGAACATGATCTTCCATTGTTTGAAGTCTGACTTGTTCTTTAGAATTGGTGGTTTTAGACCACTGTTTGTTCCTGAAATTTCATCGGCCATGATTGTTTAATTTTAACATAACGTTTTAAGTTAAATTTATTTCGTGATTTTAGTCCGGTGCTAAATTTGTTTAATCCTAAGGTCTCTAGGATTTGTTTGTTGTTGATAAACCTTTTTTTTAATTAGATTTACCAAATAAAGGAAATTAAATAATTAATTAAAATCTAATGATATGTCACTTTCAAATCTCAGTGAAGAGAAAGGAATATTCTGCCAAGGGAATGTCCACTTTTTAATGATGCGGTCAATAGAAAGTCAAAACCCTAAAAACGCAAAAAATTGTTTTAATAGATTACTTTTTGGATCAAAAAGTAACTTTTTGAAAAAGTTCAAAAGAAGATTTCGGATCTTCTTTGAATTTTTTGTTGAACCAACACAATCTCCGTAGATTGTGAAGGCTTTTGCAAAATTAATACCAAGGGTTTGTTGTAGGGTTTTTTGTGGCGGCTATGCTGTTCTTCACAGAATCAACAATCGGTTTGTTGATTGAAGAACAAAAACCTGACTCAAGTGAGTTTTTCACTAGAATATGATGATTTTCAACAATCTGAATGGTTGAAACTGTTCAAAACAATGTATGTTTTGATGAAAATTGAATGAAACAGTACTTGAACACTTTTTATCAAAAACCCTTTAAAACCGATAAGGTTTTAAGGTAATGAGATGATTTTTGTGTTAAAAACTGTTGTTGAATGTTGAAAACAGATAGAACATTACCCGTGTATTGTTAAATCAGAGAATACCCGTGTATTCTAATGTGTTTTCAGAGAATGTTTGATGATGAACACATTGATAACTTGTGTATGAATGATGTTTAAGCTTAAAAGTCACAAACACTTCTTTAAAATGCATAAAAAGACAGATTATCAAATCATGTTTGTAGCACTTAATGAATGTTGAGAGTAGAAGAAGATGGTTTTGATGATTTTTCAGCTTGAAAATGTATGTTTGAAGCTAATGAACCACTGAACTCAAGTTGTTGATTGAGTGGATCGAAAATCAATGATGATTTGAGCCAAAGCTCTGATACCAATTGTGGAAACTATCGATTCTGCTAGATGGATCGAATATTGCAATCGTATTGTTGTCGTTTATCAGATCTGCGATGCGGAATCTCACAAACCCGTTGATGATTTCAAGTGAAGATCTGATGCAATATTGAATGTTTGATGATGAATGAATGATGAACAATTCAAGAACACATATTCATAAAATATATCATTCATTCATATGTATGATGATGCTAGGAGATTACAAAAGGAGTTTGTAAGAAAAATATCTCTCACACACACTCAACCTAATTGTTTCTCTCACTAGCCTAATTCTGTATGCTTCCTTGAATCCTTAAAGTCTTGGATTTCTTTCTAATGGTTACTTACTTAGAGTATAAATGACTACACTTGGTGTATTTATACTCTTTACATAAATGAACAAAATTACATTTATGCTCTAATGACTACACAAATATTCTTCAACGTCTGATAAATTTTCTATTGCTGATGCGTGACTGCCAGGTGCTGACGTCACTCAGGACGTCCGCTGATGTTGACTGTTGACTTTGACCATGGTTGACCAAGCTTGACCAAGTTTGACTTTGGTCAATTTTCTTCGTTTTGATCATATTTTTAGCATAGCTTCACCGTGTCACTTAGGTTTTGGTAAGTATCATCTTAAAATAGTCCAACAATACTCCCCCTAAGATGATGTTGCCAAAACCTCATGATTATCAAAAACCTTGGATGTTGATTGATGTGCAGTCTTGGAGTGTAGTCTTCTCCCCCTTTTTGATAGCATCTTCTTAGGAGCTTTAGAAAAAGGCATTGAGAAATAGACTTTATTTCCGCACATAAAGACTTTGTTTCGGCACTTGATGGATGTTTCATCAGCTTGAACTTCTAGTCTCATTTTGAAGACTTGATAATACACCCATTTGCATACACTGTGGATTGCACAAGTAGCAATATTAGCAGCTTTATCTTAACTTCAAAAGTGAAGGAAAAGCATCAAACAATCTTCAGACTTGACGTATACTCTCCCTCAACAAAATCTTTTGTGGAACTTTTGTGTATGAGACACCAAGAGGAGGATTCTTAGTTCTCAGTAACTGGCAAGAGATCTTTGAAGGAAGCAGGAGTGTTCACTTGACATCTTGAACTGAATGAGAAACTCAGGCATGTTGTGCAATTCATCACCTGCAAAAGTCTAAATCCACTCGGTAGAGGTATTGCATGGAAGTTTCACTCCTAAATCAATAACACATGTAAATCTGCCAAAACTAAGAAAAATAATAAAAATGAAAAATCTTTTTGGAAGTTTAAAGTTTTTTTTTTAAATTATGATATTTACAATCATTAATCCTTCACCTGCAATGAGATCATACTAATCCAAAATCCTCTACATCTAAGAATTTAATGTTGGAATAGACATAGACAAAGAACAAAGTTGATTGTAAGTATGTTTGTCCACTTAAACTCATGCAAGGATCTATTGTCAACACTTTGTGTTTTTATCATGTTTAGAATTGATTAGATATGCTAATTGAGTACCCCACACTCAAAAGTATGGACGAATTACCCTCCTCATGAAATGCAAGGTGGCACTTTATCACAACTTGAATCAGGCTACTTAGAGTATAAATTCTCATGATATGATCCACTTTGGGATTCTTTTAGATTTGATCCATATTGAGATTCTTTTATACATAGAGTATAAATTCTCATCATCCTTTTATGCATTAATCATTAATGCACTTGTTGAGTCCAACAATATACAAGTATCTTGAAAATCATTCTCTTGTTCATTAACTTCGTATATTATTATCAACTTTAGTTTGAGATTCTGTGTTTCATCGATCAAGTGAGACTTAGTGAGTTCTGTGTTTACAGTCAAAACCAATCCTGCAATTGGTATCAGAGCTTCCAGGCTGGAAGCTCTTGATTATGAGATCTAACCATCCCAAATCACCCTTGCTTCTTCACACTCACTCACTTCACTTTAATGGATCTTAACCAGAAATTCTCTGAGTTCAAAATAGGAACCATGACCAAGGCTCCTATCATCACTCTTGATGATTTTGGAACTTGGTGCAAACGTATTGAAGTGTTCATTAAGTATCAAGATAGCCGCATGTGGAAATCTGTCAGTCATGTTCTTTACCTTCCTAAGGTAGCATCCTCAGCGGGTAATGGTGCCATGATAAAGAAGGCCATTGAAGACTACTCAGATGAAGACTTCAAGAAAATAGACATTGACTGGAAAGCAATGACTGTTTTGCTTACAGCCATACCAAACTCCATAATTATTGGCATTCAGCAATGCGAGTCAGCCAAAGAACTCTTTGATGCTTTGAAGTTGATGTACTCAGGTTCCACTGAATCCAAGGAGTCCAAAAAGGATGCACTGAAGCACAAGTTTTAAAACTTCACATATATCGTTGGTGGGACCTTGAGCCAACAATACTTCAGGTACATGAACTTGATCACCTCTTTTCAGTCTATGGGAGTGGATCTTCAGAAGAGAGACATTGTAAGTAAATTCATGAATGCACTTCCTCATGAATGGACTTTCTATTGTGTTTCTATCAAGAGAACTGAGAATCTTAACACTCTCACCATGACTGAACTGTACGAAATCCTTGATGGATACCATATGGAGATGGAGACTCAGAAGAGCCAACAGATGAACTGACACTCAAATCCTGCTGTCAGCAATGCTCTACATGTTTCTGAAGGATCAAGACAACCTCAGTTGTACCTGAACTATCCCTAACAGCCATCATCTTCCTCTAGGCCATACATCACTTTCCCTAAGACACCCAGGTCTCAACAGGCTCAACACACTCCTTTTCAGGATAGTTGTGCCTTTGTCTTAGGAAGTGAACACTCTGGAGATTTTTAATTCTGCTTTGATGATCTAAAGTTCTTTAGCCAAAATGACATTGAGTACATGGACATTGTCCAACAGATGGCTATCCTCACCTACAGAGTAAAGAAGTTCTTCAAAAGAACAGGAAGGTAGTTCCCTTAGAATCCAACCAACAGCAAATTTGGATTTGATAAAAGCAAAGCCAAGTGTTACAACTGTAACCAGCTTGGTCACTTTGCTAGGGAATGCAAAGCTCCAAGATCCAATCCTGGAGCAACTCAAGCCTCCCAACATCCTACCACCTTAAGGGTTGCACCAAAATCTGCTGAGCAGCAAACTACGGCTATTGCTCAAGAGGTTGACTGGAGCTTTATGGTGCAAGATGTCACTCCTGCTCAAGCTCTCATAGTTGAACTAAAGACAGCAAGGGACATCCACATGACAAGAATGGAAATATATGGATTGTGGATAGAGGATGCTCCAAGCACATGACATGGAACAGATCTCCTCTTCAACAATTTGAACATTTTGATGGAGGTCCTGTTCAATTTGGAGGTAAAGGCAGAGGATACATTTCTGGTAGAGGTAGTGTATCCAATGGTAAGTTAAAAGTTGACAAAGTAAAATTTGTCAAGTAGCTTGAACACAATCTGTTAAGTGTTTCTCAATTCTGTGATAAAAAGCACCAAATGCTTTTCACAAAACATGAGTGCATTATCCTCAAACCCGGGATGACAATTCCTCAGGAATTGGTGCTTCTTAGATCTCCCAGGAGAGGGGATATGTACACGCTGGATATGAACAATACCTCCCCACTGGGTGAAGTATCATACTTTCTTTGCAAAGCCAATGGTGATGAGTCTACTCTTTGGCATAAAAGAATGTGCCATGTTAATTTTAAAACCATGAACAACTTTGTTAAAAATAAATTGGTACATGGTGTGCCTAAGAAGGAGTTTTTCTGTAAGGACAACTGTGTTGCTTGCCTGAAAGGAAAAAACCACAAGGTCACTCACAAATCCAAAGAGGTTAACTCTATCACCACACCATTACACTTATTACACATGGATCTTTTTGGTCCCACAAGAATAATGAGCATTCAAAGGAAATCATATTACCTTGTGATTATTGATGATTTTACAAGATTCACTTGGGTATTCTTTTTTAAGAACTAAAGATGAGACGGCTGAAACTTTAAAATCTTTTATTCTTAATATTGAAAATCAAAAGGATCACAAGGTAAAAATCATTATAAGTGATCAAGGGACTGATTTTAAGAATCATGTTCTTGACTCATTCTGTAACTCAAAAGGGATTACCAGATGATATAGTGCTCCTAGAACTCCTTAACAGAATGGTTTTGCAGAAAGGAGGAACAAAACACTTACTGAGGCTGCAAGAACAATGTTAGCTGATTCAAAGCTACCTTTAACTTTTTGGGCAGAGGCAGTCAGCACTGCATGTTATGAGCAAAACAGAGTAATCATTATTAAGCCTCATGGGAAGACCCCCTTATGAGATATGGAACAAGAGGCCACCGTTCATTGGCTTTCTTAGATACTTTGGCAGCAGGTGTATCATACTACACAAAGGACAATTTAGCAAAATTTGTTGAAAAGTCGGATGATGCTATCATTGTAGGATATTCCTCCACCTATATTGCTTATAGAGTGTATAATATCAAAACTCAATAGTTTGAGGAATAATCCAACATTGTTGTTAATGAGCACACTCCTTGTGTTAGAGGGAATGGACCTGAATACATTTTTAATTTAGAATTGTTTCCAAACTATTCTAAACCATCTTGTGAGAATGTTTCAGCTAGAACAGGAACTCAAAGTGATCCATATGAAGATCAACTGTTTGAGCTACCCAGACCTATTTCCAGTTCTCCAAAAAGAAATGAAGAACAAGCTCCTACTGCTAAAAGTCCTGAAAGCATGAGTATCTCAGGAAACAAAGTAGCTTCAACAAATTGTCTGATCACTGAGCCTCATAACCCAAAGGTTGACAATTCAGCTGATGAAGATAGTGACATGGAAGAACAGGCAACTATTGATGCTGCTTCACAGCATACTGCCATTGATGGTGTCACCCATTCAATCAGTCAGTCCTCATTGAATGAATGTGAGACATCAGCTGGAGAAGGTGTTTGAAGTTTTGAGCAAAACTTCTCAAACCTGGACCTATCTATGCAATTAGATGTAATTCCTAGGCTCAGGATTCACAACACTCATCCAGTTGAAAACATCATTGGGGATGTATCAGAAGGTGTGAGAACAAGAAGTCAGACCCAAAATGGGAATGTATGCCTGTACTCATGCTTTCTCTCTCAATTGGAACCAAAGAAGGTGGAAGAAATCCTCAAGGAAAATAATTTGATTGAAGTTATGCAATAGGAATTGCTTCAATTCAAGAGGCAAAAGGTATGGAACCTGTGTCCTTTGCCACCTGGCCAAGTCCCTATTGGAACCAAGTAGGTGTTCAAAAACAAAAGAGATGATAGAGGTTTGATCATCAAGAATAAGGCAAGACTTGTTGTTTAAGGATACACACAGGAAGAAGGCATAGATTAAACTGATGTCTTTGCACCTATTGCAAGACTTGAAGCTGTGCGAATCTTCCTTGCTTTTCCAGCATCTAAGAACTTCACATTCTATCAACTTGATGTCAAATGTGCATTTTTGTATGAGAATATAAACAGAGATGTCTATGTGTGTCAACCACCTAGATTTGAAGACCCACAGCATCCCAACTATGTGTGCAAACTAGATAAAGCTCTTTATGGGCTGCATCAAGCACCTAGGCTATGGTATGAGACTTTGTGTCAGTTTCTCCTAGAAAACGGCTACACCAAAGGCACCATAGACAAGACATTATTCATAACGAAATCTGGAAAGGACATGCTGCTTGTTCAAGTTTATGTTGATGACATCATATATGGTTCCTCAAATGACCAAATATGCAAAGACTTTGAAAGCATCATGAGAAACAAATTTGAGATGAGCTCCATGGGAATGATGGATTTCTTTCTTGGGATTCAAGTGAAGTAGATGGAAGAAGGATTCTTTATCAAGCAGTCTACGTATGTCAAGGACATCTTAGAAAGATTTAAGATGAAAGATTGTAAGACAGCCAAGACACCTAACCCAAAAATCACAATCTATGTCCTGATTCCGAGGGAGAGGATACTGATCATCATCAGTACAGGGAAATTATTGGATCTCTTATGTATCTCATAACTAGTAGACCTGATATCATGTTTGCAACTTGCATCTGTACATGATATCAGGCTGCTCCCAAGGCGTCTCACCTAATTGTCGTCAAAAGGATTCTTAGATAGCTCAAAGGAGCTCCCAAACTGGGTGTCTGGTATCCTAAGAATAAGGATTTCAATCTCTATGGGTACTCTGACAGTGATTATGGTGGCTGTAACATTAACAAGAAATCCACATCAGGAGGATGTCAATTTCATAATGGAAGGATTATTTCCTGGCAATGCAAGAAGCAATCATGTGTCTCTACATCAACTACTGAAGATGAATACATTGATGCTGCGAGCTGCTGTGCTCAATTGCTATGGATTCAAAATTAGATGTTAGACTATGGATTCAACTTCATGAATACTCCTATCCACATAGACAACACAAGTGCTATTTCCATTACAGAAAATCCGGTCAAGCACTCCAAGACAAAGCACATTGACATCAGGTATCATTTCATTCAAGATATTCATGAGAAACACTTAATTAAACTAGTAAAAGTTAATTCAAATGAACAATATGCTGAATTGTTCACCAAAGCCTTTGATGAACAAAGATTTAAATACTTAATTACAGCTATTGGGATGATTAACATTGACTAGTTTTTTTTTTGAAAACCTTTTTTAAAATATGTCTTGTTTATGTTGTCTAATTACAATCTAAGCCCTGTTACTAAAGTTTTTCTTCTAAGTGGAAATTCTTTCGAAAAGAAATTTGCCCTTAGAAGAGATCTTTATATCTTCCGAAGGTAAATTCCTTCACTTTAGTACTCTCTTCCTAAGAGTTTTTACCCTCGGAAGAAAATTTGATCATAGATCAAATTTATTTTCGAAGATTATTAACTTCCTCTCGGAATAAGTCTTTTCTCTCGGAAGCAACATTCCCTTCAGAAGAAAATTTTTACTGTGTAACAGAAATCTTTCGAAAGAAGTCTTTTCCTTCAATCAAACAATACTTTCTTACAATGGCTCTCAATCCTCAACATAACCAAGTCGCCATCCTTGATTCCTCTAAGGATGCTGACTTTGCCCCCATCATCGATTTTCTGTTCCACTCCACATACTTTACCACCCTCACTGTAAACCCCACCATATACTCTAATCACATGAACAAATTTTAGGCAAATGGTCATTGTGAGACTCAGAATGATGAGAGGGTCATCAGTCGAGAATCAACGGATAAGAGATCATCATTTCTGAATCTACCATTAGGAGCATTTGGAGCTTCATGACAAAGGCGCCCAAACTGAATTCCCCAAATCTGAGTTACACATACACTCAGATGGGATATGGTCGTGATATGCACAAGTCCACTGATTAAAAGTTTAATTTCTCTTATAACTGGAAATTCTTGTTGCACATCGTTCTACACTACCTATCAACCAAATCAATGGGTTGGGATCAAATCCCATATGATCTGGCCTACCTAGTCCATGGAATGGTAAAAGGCCTCCGCTTCAACTATTCAAGGTTTGTACTGAACAATCTGCGAGAAAATCTTACCTGGGATTCATTTTTCATGTATCCCCGGTTTATTCAGCATATCTTCAACTATGGGCTGGACCAGAACAGACTACAACATGTAGACACTCTAATGGTCCCACACATGAGGTTGGGCATCTTCAAGACCTTGAAGAAGGTGTTCACCAATTTCACGTGGAGATTCACTGATCTTCTCCCAGGTATGCTTGAGCCAACGGCTCCTTGTAACATCCCTGTAAGCCCAGCAGGTGATGAACCCACACCAGACCTCCCCACTCAAATGCCAACTACTTCTTCCTACCCAATAAAGGTTACATACACCAGACGCCCCATACGAACCCCTGATCAATCTACTCTAATTGATCAAGTCCCCTCTGTTCACACTAAAATGGCTCGAGTGGAACTTAGGCTCCCACTCATCCCCTGTGCAACAAAAAAAGGAAAGCCACATCATTGGCACATCTGTTACTGCAAAAGAGCAATTAGGTGCTGACCAAGGTCCCGGGTCATTAGAGTTAACCTCTCTATCCTTCATTGAAATTTTAATCCAACCTGATGAGGATATCATGTTCCATCAGGGCAATGATGTTGATCTACAATACCTCTCTCAAGATCAACTGAACCCCAGGGAACCTCTGATATCTAGCCAACATTAGTTAAGCCAAACTGAGTTGAGTCCAACTGGTGTGGAGGTGACTCATGTACACTCAACCGCCACTACTGAGAGTCTCTCGCTGGCCTCTCAGGAAAGTGGTGACATCAGTGAGACTGAGTCTATGGCATCCTTGCCAATTGATGTTTCTGAAAAGGACCTCAGCAGGGAAGGGTATCCAGGACGCCAAGAAACCATAACTGGTGGTGATGATGAACATGTCAGGCATGCTATCTTATCTCCCTATGATTCTTCAAAAGAAGATGAGGGTAGTTTGCAACTCTTTATCAAAGATCTAATTTCTAAAGTCTCAAACCTTGAATCAAAAGTTAAGACTTTAGAGGACAAGTCGGCCACTCAGCAACTTGAGATTGAATATCTCAATGCTAAACTAGCTGAGACATAGATTAAGTAGTCTGTCAAGCACGTACCTATCCAGGTTTCTTTAATTTCTTCCTCCTGCTCATCTACTTCTCAAGATGGTGCTACCAAAAAAGGGGAGAATGTATAGAAACAACATCATATGGAACCCACTTACACCATAGCAACAACTTCTCTTGATGCCTTATCTATCTTTTACCCCCAACAGCATCACCCTACAATAGTCTTCCCTCAACCGGCTCCCATTACCTTTCAAGTGGACCAAAGGATGCTCATAGATCTCAATAGGTTTCTAACCAAATTTCTGTTGAGCTCCTCCATTGAACAGTCCTCCCCTGATCTAGGTGTCGTCTCCTTTGGAGCTGAAGAGCTTCAAAGGCTGAATGCACCACTACCTCTAAAGAGGAAGTTGGTCAACCTAAGGTCTCTACTGAACCAAAGATTAACTTCAAAGGGGATGTACCGACTGATGGCCCAGTAACTGATTTGGATGGGACAGGTGATGCAGTTCTAGTTACTTCCAAGGCAAAAATCAACGCTGCCAAAGGAATAATTGGACTGTCTTCATTGTCCAGTGATCTGTCCATCACAGAGGCAATCCTTGAACTAGCCTCTGAGATTAATAGTAAGGACTTCCTTAAAACCCCTCTCTTACAAGAACCACTACTTCAAACACCCTCACTCTAACCTGAATCTTCTGAACTTGAGTTCCCAAAGGCTGAATCTTCCTCTGATTCTAAAGGGAAGAGAAAGCTTACTACTGAGAAGCTACTAGAAGAGGAAAGATTGGAGAAGCTAAAGAAGAAGGGAAGACTTGATACTGGGAAGTTGTTGGCTGCAAGTAGCAAAGCAGCAGCAGCCACCCAAGCAAGTCTCAACAATAAAAGGAGGGTGGAAATAATTGATAGGGTCCTTAGCCTGGGAGTAGCCAATGAAGAAACTCTTCTACCCAAAAGACAAACCAATACCCAAACCACTACCCAAAACACAACCTACTCCTTCTCCCTTCCTCATCAAAATAGAACCTTTCACCCCTGAACCTTCACTATCAACCTTACCTACACCCTCACCCACTGCTTCCCACCAACCACAACCACCACCTATCCTACGAACCAAAAAACAACCAAGAACCCACTCAAAAACCACACCATCCTTTGATACATCAAAACCCCTAACCTTGGAAGAATTCAAGGAGATAAAGAAGAAGCTCACAAATTGCACAACACTGAGTGACATCTCTTATGAGGAAGAGTCCATCCAGCTGACTTTCATTAATGGCTCTTCTAGTTCCCTCACAAGAGATGCATTCCTTGATCTTCCTAGAGGAACACTGGACCAAGCTCTTCACCTTCTTGCAACAAATTCAGATACTCTCAATGAAGTCGAGAAGAAGTTAAGAAGGATGTTGGTGACTCTGCTGGACACTAGGAAAGGGGACAAAAACCCCTCAATCCTAGAAAGCAAATTGTCTAATGGAGGTTTGATGAAGATTCCTATAACTTTGCTATGGAAAGGGAGAATGGTGAAGTTACCAGGGCTGACACTTCATGTCTACTACATTCCAGTAGATTTGACATTGCTGAGTTAGTAGATAAGCCATTCTCCAATCCCTCCAACTCTAAGATAGCTGCTCACATCAGAAATCATTTAAGCAGCCTTCATCTAGCCGAGCTCACAAAGAAGACAGGATTGAAGAAGAGTTGAAAAGTAGAGCACAGGATGCAGAAGAAGGTACAACCATAAAAGGGAAGACCTTTCTATAGATGGTTGAGGGCTCCACTTCAGATCCTATAGTTAGATGGGAATATGACTACCTTTCCCATCAACTAACTCTCTTCAGAGGGATGCAGCAAAGAGTACACGTTATTTAGAGCAACCGACTGGATTTATTACCTACGAATGACCTGTAGAAACTCCTCACCATCACATCAGGGAAAAACGAAGAGACAGATAAATATCTGCTTTCCCTGGTGTTGAAGACTTTAAAGAGCAGGAGGAAGTGAAGTTTTAGTAGCATCAGCCTAAGGGTAGTTTATTGGATCATATGAGGCTGGTGCAACCCAAACGACACTTAGAACAATTTTGTGTACAAGTTGAAGATGTCTTTCGAAGATAAAAGTACTCTTCCGCAGCTATGTCGAAGATCTTCCGAAGCATTTTGTCTGAAGAGCTTCCAGAGGAAAACTAAGTCTTCCGATACAAAGTAGTTTTCCTTCCAAAGTATGAAGAACTTCCGAAGGATGGAACAAAGTCTTCCTCGCATTTTATCCGTGATTGTTCTGATAGAAAACTTATTCACCTTGCCTAAGTCACATCTAATGAAAACATTGCTGACTTGTTTACCATGGCATTTGATCATTCCTGTTTCGACTTTCTTGTCAAATCTTTCGGGATGATTAACTTGGTTGATTTACCCGACCTTCAAACAAAAATATTTTTCATTTCTAGTTTGTTAAAATTGTTATTTTCTAACCGACAATCATAATTTTAGGTGGAAAAATTTGAAAATGTAATGAAAAATATTTGTTTGACCAACATTAAAAAATGGATTTTCTTATGGGTAGGAAATGATAGTCATATCTTGATTTTAATATATTACATACAAATGCTTAAAAAGAAACTGACATAGATCATGTTTGATATGTTGATAGGCTTGACTTCCGGACGCTCCGCCTTATCTATAGAAGCAGTCAACTGACAAAAAGCTCCGGTCTTAACGCCCCTACTAAGAATAAAAAGCAATATGATTTACGGTGCACTGAATTTAAATATCCTATGACTGAAGTGGGTCACATATCAAGGTTTTGTGTTAACACTAAATCCATGATAAAACAAACTTGTCATATTCAAGCCAGTTATTCTCTAATTGAGTGATTGTCATTAGTACATAATATATATATATATATATATATATATATATATATATATATATATATATATATATATATATATATATGAAAAGAAAAAGAAAGAAAAAGTTAAACAAACAAGAAAATTAAAAATGACAAAAGATCAAAAGAGCAAAAAGATGCCAAAAGGTCATATACGAATAAAAAATGCAAATGTGTACATTAATAAAAGATATGTTAGAGACCAAATCTGCTCGGTAGACTTAACTGTACTTACCAATATAGGTGCTAATTTGCTCTTTTGTCAAAGCAGACAATGACTTTTTAAGGCAGCAGCTCGTATCCAGCCCATAAACTAAGTTATCTTAAGATGACTTTTTAGGTCTATAACCTATTTATTGATATCTCAAGTGTATGGTTGTTGCCTATTATCTAAAGTTAGTTCACGTTCTGGTTTTGATTTCACATTCAAGGTATCATTAGTGTTTACACATAGGGTCTACCGCAGCTAACCCACCACACTTCTAACACCTTGAAAGTGTACCAGCCACCAACTGTAACTAATTATCAAGTCAACTAACGTCTGAGAGCATGAGCCTAAAGCAAGACTTTCTTTGATTGTCAATGTAAATTTCTAATGATCTTGAGCTGCATTTAGTTTGTCCTTAATCCAAAAGCCCAAATATTTCATTCTTGAATGATTTACGGTCTAGACATTTAACTTACTTGACTTCTGCCCATTACAGACCAACACTTATATCAGTATAGTGCCTCAAATGATGCTAATATAATACTCTGATGGTAGCTATTGTTTTAAGGGAACTCAACCAATAGTTGGTGAGTGTTCTAAATACCTCCAAAGTTGTGACACCCCATGTTTTTCAGGTTAACACAGTTTCCATAACCCAACCTCTCTCCGTTATTCTTATAATTAATTAATTTTTTTATTATTATCAAATGATAATGATTATTATTATAGTTAACTCTAAGCTAGTTAAACTAAATTAACTAAAAGTGCAAATCATGGGAACTTAGTGGACTAGAATGCAATTCTTGCATTTCTATTATTATGTTTGTATGCAAACCATAACCCTTCATCTCAGTTACTCATTGTAACCAATCTCCACCCCTCAAAACCCTAAACCGCATCCACCCTCATTTTGCCCAATAGGAATCAATTGTGAAAGGACCTCAACGTGCCTTTTTCCATAAAAGATAATTTGACTATTCAAATTGCAGATCCAATAAAATATTCAGAGAGAGATATCAAGTTGATTGATCTTGATCAAAACGCATTTGGTGCTTTAACTCTGTGTCTGTCATCTGAAATTTACAACAGATTTGGTGAATACAAAAGTGCAAAGGCCCTATACGATGTTGTATGTGAATTCTATGACGGTAATGAAGAATTGGTCAAAGATAAAGCTGCTCAAGCTTAAAAAGAATTCAATTATTTTGTCGGACATAAGAATGATAGTTTCACTGAACTCACCAACTATTTTCTATCTGTCACAAGCACTTTGAAGAAGTATGATAAGAAGCTGTCAAATAATGAACAAGTGACAAAGCTTTTGGATTCTTTACTACCTCATTGGAGCTTGCAAGTGAGAATGTTAAAGCAAGAAAGGGGATTTTTGGACTACAAACTCATGGATATAATCAACAAGTTACAGTTCTTTGAGCTAGATCTGAAACGTAGAGAGTACAACCAAGCAATGCTTCCATCTCAAGCCTACTCACAAATTGTTTCTCTTATTTCATCTAGTTCAGATTCACCAATGCATATGTCAACTCATAGTGGGATGATCATTAATTCTGACAAGTCTACCAGAAATGGATCTACATCAAAATCTTAAAATCACTCACTGGTTCCATCGGTAAGTATGGCTTTATTTGGTCTCTTTGTGCACAGTTATGAGGCTTTGGTAGCGGGTGAGTTAAATGGTAGGAATGACTGCCGAAGACATGTATTAGGTGGATCCTAATGATTTGGAAGAAGCTGATCTTCAGTGGCAGATGGCTATGATCACTCTCCGGGCAAGAAGATTCATGGAGAAAACAGAGAGAAAGAACTTTGGAAACCAGAACGCAAAAGTCTGATTTGACAAATCAAAGTTTAGATGTTTCAACTGTAAATAGCTCGGGCACTTCAATAGAGAATGTCCATCTCCCATCATCACCAAACCAGGAACAAGGGTTACCAAGGTCATTCCAATCAGTGATAAAGAAGAGAACAAACAAAAGAAAGAAACAACTCTCCAAACAAACTTTGACTGGAGTGTAGAGTTAGCGGAGACTAAATAAGCAATCAATCATGCCCTGGTAGCTGAAATTACAGAAGTGGTGAATGGTGAAGCTGACAAGAAGAAGGAAAGTAAGGTCGAAGAGAACAGGAAGAATGATTATGAGAGAGAGGAGAAGGATGAAGCCATCAACAAAGTGACGAAAGAGGAGGTGAAGGGTAACACAAGGGTCTGCAACTATGAAAAGGCCCTAGCTACTGAAAAGAAGGTCATAGATATTCCATATGAGGTAATTCAAGATATGTGTTCATCTGCCTGCAAAATTCGCTTATTTGGTATTTATAAGCTGAACAAATTATTAATGGAAATGAAGGTGACTTATAAAGAATAAACAAGGAATTCAAAAAGAATGAAGCAAAAAGAAAATGTGGAAGTTAATACTTTAACTGAAAGAGTAACCTTGGCTGAATTTAAGACTATTAAACTTAAAACAAAGCTTGATAAATGGATGATTTCTGGAATGAAGCAAGAGGAACTCTATAGCAAACAATGGGGAGCTAGAATTAAAACATGGTTGGGTTGTGGTGAAACCACCTAAGTTTATCCACTTCCTAGTACCTTTTGCTATTCTCCAATTCCTACACCTCATCCTACAAATGATTTAATTGAAAAGGATACTAACAGTTTGTTTGCAGGTTTGAAGGGGTGAATTATAAGGAGGTTAGGGAAGATTATTATTATAGAGGAAGTAGAGGTCTTCAAAGTCTTCAGGATGGATGTAAAGTATGCAATCTTGTATGGATACATTGATGAAGAGATCTATGTTTGTCAACCATCAGGTTTCGAAAATCGAGATTTTCCTGAGAAAGTGTACAAATTGGATAAATCCTTGTACGGATTACATCAAGCTCCTAGAATCTGGTACGAAACCCTAACACAGTATCTTCTCGGAAAAGGTTTCGCACGAGGAACTATAGACATGACTTTGTTTAGGATGGTGGTTAACGAAGATGTGCTTATTGTGCAAGTGTATGTTGATGACATCATCTTCAAATCAACAAATGAGAAGTTGTGTAGAGATTTTGAAGAAGTGACGAAAGAACGCTTTGAAATGAGCATGATTGGGGAGATGTGCTTCTTCTTAGGATTACAAGTTGATCAAAAGTCTGGTGGAATTCTTATTGATCAAGAGAAATACATTCTAGAAATCCTATCGAAGCACAACGAGGATGATGCTTCTCCGGAACTTACTCCGTTTTCTGCACAAGCCTGATTAACTCCTGATGACAATGGAAAGCCAGTCGATGCTCACTGCTATCGCTCAATGATCGGATCACTCATGTATCTCACTGCGAGTTATCCAGATATTACATTAGTTGTGTGTTTTTGCGCTTGATATCGAGCTAATCCAAAGGAATCTTAAGAAAAAACTATTAAACAAATTTTCTACTACTTGAAGTGTTCACCCCGATTGGTCTTTGGTACCCAAAGGGAGGAATGTTTGATCATCATGCATACTGTGATAGCGATCATGGAGGTTGTAAGCTTGATAAGAAGTCGTTATGGGTAGATGTTAATATCTTGGGCATTGCCTTGTTTCTTAGCAAAGCAAAAAGTAGACCACAGTTTCACTGTCCACTGGAGAGGCTGAGTATATTGCTGCTACAAGTTGCTGCTGTCAAGTGCTGTGTATTCTATTACGGTATTAACTTTCTTCGCACACCACTATTCTACGATAATGAAGTGGCTGTTGGAATTGCTAAAAATCCCATTCATCATACCCACACCAAGCACATTAAAACAAGAATCCATGCAATCTGAGATGCACGAGAGAAGGGTTTTATAGATATTATTCTTATAGACACAAAAAGTCAAAAGTCCGATCTTTTCACAAAAACCTTTAATAAACCTTGTTTTTATGAATTGATCAACATCTTGGGTCTAATATCTTTTTAAAGCGAATTCTGGCATTTGTCTTTAAATATTTAATATCCTTTTAGTTCAAAATAAAAATTATTAAAAAAATTAAATTATAAAACTTTTAATGTGCTAAGGAGCTTCGACATCCACACTTCCCCAAAATGTCTTCCAGTTCAAAAGTGAAATTTTTTTAGTTGCACTTAAATAGAAATTTCAGGGGAGGATAGATTGAATTGATTTTAAAATTGGATTTTTATGATTTCGTGTATATAACATCTTATCTTTGTATTCTGTTGGATTTAGGAAACTTGGTTAGTGTTTGAAGAAGGTCATAGGTGTTGCATTGAGATATGTCGGTAGGCCCGGTGTCCTAAAACAGAGTAAACAGTGATTGTGTGACTTAACAAAGATTCAACACTCAATGATAAGGATCATTCACATGTCATCTCGGCCTACACAAAGTTACAAGTTGCAGGACCATGTGAAGGGTGGTCAATACAATTAGTCTCATGATTAGAACACTTAACAGTTCAAATAGGGAACTGGGTTTGAGTATGATGATACTAAGAGCACAAGTAAGTAGTGACAGAACTAAGAACAAGAACATACAAGTATGGTTTTCAAGGATGTTGCATATTGCTCTCAAGTTCTATTACATGTGCTAACAAAGCATATTCAAATTACAAGGACCTAAGACACTTTATACTACATCCTACAACCGTAAATACTTAGAAAGACAGTTGGAAACACTAATCTAGACAACAAGATCAATGTAGAGTCAAAAGACAGATTGCGTTTTGACTAGTGACTATGACATGCCATAGCTCATATTCTTTTCTAATATAAAAAGGTTTGTAGGTACAAAAGTAGGAAGTTACAGACAAAGATCTTATTTTATTGTTTACAAAAGAATAGACTTTTAATCAACTCATACAAGTTGGTGAGTCTTCAGAGTTGCAGCTGAAAGTGTGTCAGCTTTCTGTAAAGTAGATCAGAGAAAGCATGTCTTTTTTGTCTTTGGAAGAAATAGTCTTCACAACAAAATGGCATCGGAAGACTTCATCTCTGAAGCTTTAGAAGACTTCATCTTTAGCTTCGGAAGATTTGGACTTTGGCTTCAGAAGATTTTACACTTAGAGTATTTTCTGATGTAGAGTGTAAAACTTCTGAAGCACTTCTACCTTGTACGTCCAGTGCATGTATGCAGGAAGAGCCTTGGTCGTTTTGGCTTCTTTGGTTGCGTCAGCCTTATAATCTTCTGATATTATCTTACAAACTCCCCTAGGGTGATGCTACCAAAACAGAGAAGTTCTTCAGATGTTGATAGTCCTTATCAGGATCAAGACCAAGCCTCTTTTCATCATCTGGTCAGGATCCCTCAGACTCTTATGGTATCTTCTCATATCATAAAGATCATGTAGAGGAAGATCAAGCATGTATTGCTAGAAGTAGACATCTTGACCTCCTTGATCACTGATGACATACCATCTGTCCGGATTAGCAGCAAAAGTCCAAGACAAGCTGGGTCTTCCAATGGAAAGAGACTTTACGTGAATAGGAGTTGGTTGAGTAGCCTCTTCATGCACTTCCTCAGGATGCTCTGACTCATCCTGTGGATCAAAAGATGAAGTTGGCTAAGATGCAGCTCTAGGATCAGGTTGGTGTTGTCTCAGGGGTTTCAACCTTCACCTCAACTTTAGCTAGAGCTGGACTTGGTGGAGAATGCAAGTCTACAAGCTCTCCCTTTTTGATCTTCTACTTGATCACTCTTATATGCTCATCCATAGTGGATAGAGACATAGGACCAAGCCTCCTTCCGAAGAATCCATACAGCTTCAAGAAGCTCATCATCCTTTGTCTGTCTTTAGACTTCTTTTGGCTTTTGTGGATGATGGTGCTTGACCTTGCAGCTTCTTCCCTTAACTTTCTTTTAGCAGCTTTTCTTTCTTTTGTAGCTTGTTCCTCCAACTGCTTTAGATATTGAAATTCAATGTACTCAAGGGATAAAGGAAGAAGTCCAGTTGCCTGATAGAGTCCTGTGGCAGCTACCATAGTCTCTCTACCTGAGGTTGTGCAGCTACCACAGTCACTATCTCAGGACTTTCTTGAACTGGGGAGAGGACAGGAGCATATTTGTAGAGCCTTTTAAGTCTCTTTTCTTCCTTGATCTTAAGGAGAAATACTGCATCCTCTGCCTCCCTCCTCTCCTTTGACAACTCATTATCAGCCAGCTCATTCAACTCTTCTAAGGGGAGAGATATGAGTTCATCAATGTTATAGTTCCTGGTCCCTAGGTAGTACAGCCTGGCTGCCCTTAAGTCATCATCATGAGTGCTTGGCCTGGGGGAAGCCCGGATAGCAGCTTGCATGAAGCCTGAGGACTGTCCTGAACTCTCTTCGACTTAGCTTCCTCTTCCTCTCTCTCTTCTCCTCCTCTAACTCCTCAGAGGTCATTTTCCTCTTCTCTTTGTCACGCTCAGGCCTTTGTGCCTCAGGGTGGAGAGAGCTTTGGCCTTCATTGCTTGGTTCAGCGGTCAAGCTCTGGCCAGAGAGAGGATGTGAAGAACCTTCACCAGCTGGTGCCTCACTAAGGGTATTGGGTGCTGATCTCAGGTTCACAGGCTCAACTTCTGGGCCTTCAGTCAAGGCTTTCCCTTCGAAGCTAATCTCCAGGTCCATCTCAACGTCCAGTTGACCAAAAATCTCACCTTCCAGCCTCTGTCTATATAATTTTGATCTCATATTGAACTCTTCAAGCACCCTTCCTTGAATTCAATCTGATAATCTCTAAGCTTGTCTGTTTTTGCATGGGTTGACAAGTGGAAGATCAGCCAGATAGATGCACTCATAGAAACTCAGGTTTGTAAAATTGAAGATCTCTTGTTGACCCTGAGCTCTAGAGTTGACAAGAGCCCTTTTTTTATGTCATACCTCAATCCCAAGATTGGGTTCTCAGAGTGAAGAGATGGGGTAGACATGGCTCTATACCTGTGAATCCAAGGATCGAAACAGGATTATCAGTTTGATTTAGCAAATAAAGATAGCGGAATTATTAATATTTGTTTTTTAATCAATTTTTTATGAAATTGAAATTGACTAAAAACATATGAAGCAACTTGAAAACAAAATAATATAATGCAATAGAAAGATTGTTTCAATTTTTTTTTCATTGATAATAAATCGATTACAATGACTATTGATGCTTGGATGATCTGGTGATCTCCAATGATGTTCTTGGTGATGTTTTGCTATTTTGAGTGATTGATTGATTGATATCGTTTCTATGAATATGAGAAACTTTATTTTTGTATCGATATCGCTCAATCGCCTACTCAATCACCTCTTTAATTGAGTGCATCCATGCCTTATATTTATAGGTAGAGGGATTCACCTATTACAATGGAAACTATAACTTTCCTTATTATGGTAAGAAAGTTACAACTGTAAGATTCCTGATGTGACATCCTAAGTCCATTGACAGAGTCAGTCTTTCGTAGATGTTAACTGATGACATCACTTCAGTCAGCTTGACTTATTGACTTTGTGAAGTACTTAATGAGTGCTCATCCAAGTTGTTCTTCCATAGGAAGTTTTTCTTCCATACGAGGTTGATCTTCTGTAGGAAATTGTTCTTCCGTAGGAATCTCTGGTCATCTTGAACTTCATCCTCAGGAGCAAGCTCTTCTTCAACAGCAGCACTTGATCTTTGGACTTGCTCAGCGGATGTTGTTGTGCTTCCGCAAGAGATCTACGGATGCATGTTGACATGGTTCTTATGTTCCGCATAACATCTATGGATGAACAAAATTGTTCATCTGAAGAAGTTCTAGCACTTGGTCAATTTTCCAAATCGACAAGAATGATGTTTTCCTGCAATTACATGAAATCAACACAAATAATAATTTGAGTTAACTTATAAATCATGCATTACATTATCAAAAAGAGATTTAGAATGATTTATTACAAGAGTTGACTAAGTCAGCTAAACCTATACATTGAATCTAGTCCTAACAATACCCTCCTCAAATAGGCTGTATATGAGTGAGTCCACATCAATGTGGAATTAAGGAGGTTGCTGAGTATGGACTAGTGCAAGTGAGGGTAGTGAATCCTCTAAGTCCATACTTTGAGAAGAACTCCCAGGTTCTATGAATGTTCTGACTTTCTTCCCTTTTTTGGTAGCATCACTTTATTGCATAAGTGAGCTGGGGGTTGAGTCTATCACATTCATAGGTTCTTGCGGACCTGGTTGCGTTGTTCTTAGTGGTCTCTCAGCTAGCTTGCCCTTGAGATCGATGATCTCAAGTTGTTGGTCATTGACCCTCTTTTGTAAGATAGTCACCTAAGATTCCAGGTGACTAATCTTAAAGACTAAATATGTGCAAGTTTTAGTCAATGTGTGCACCTTTAGTTTCAGACTCCCCTCATCTTCATCAGAAGAATCACAGGGGGATGAGAGAATATGACTAACGTCTTCTTCTTCTTCACCAACATAGTGTTCTTGGCTGCCGGATTTCCCCTGCATCATGACAACTTCAAGAGAAGTGTCAAGATGCTGGGTTGCCATGGTCGAGATCTGAATGATGTAATCACTTTCTAAAGTGAGGCCTCTTCCATATGGATATCTTGAACTGGTTCAGGAAGATCCACCTCAGTGGAGTTTGGCTGATGTAGGCTAGACATGGGTGAGACAGGAGTACTCATCTCTCCTTAAGTAGGGGTGGAGAAGAGAGACTCACGGTACTCACTGAAGCCCATGTCTTCATCATCATAGAAGTCAAGGCTGGGAATTGGTTGGTTGAGATCTAGCGACTGGGAAGGGTAACTATCCCCGGAAGGTTGTTCACTAGAGTGTTAAGACTCTGACTGAAGGCTTAAGACTGTTGGGGTTGTGAGCTCATCAAGCTAAGCATGAGGAACCTCAACACTGATCATTTAAGATATGGGAGTGGTTTGCTCCTCAGGAGAAATGGGAGCTCGTGTGTCTACTTCCTCCTGCATGGTTGGTGATATGGGGGCCTGCACAAGTTGAATAGCATGTGCTTCTCTGGTAGGTGATGGTTATTGTAGGCTGTATTTATGGTTGGGAGGTGGAAGGTGTGGGTTCAACATTAGCTGGTGCTGCTAGGTTGCCACCTTCAGCAATGAGCTCAAACATTTTTGGGACTAGGGCTATATCTAACCCGAAGAAGCCAACAATTGGCTTTCTCATTATTTTGAAGATGCCAGGCTTCATATGTCCTAGTTTTAGAATATTATCTGTTCCCCTCACCTGTGTGCCTAGTTCACAGTTGAGAATATGCAGAACATATCTAAGGAACATGTAATACTCTAAGGAGTCTAAGTTAGCAAGCAAATTGGTATATACAAATTAAGAATACCTGAACTTGACCCCCTGAACCATTCCATGGACTATGAAGGAGAGGTCTTCTGGAATCTAGTCCCATCCTCCATGCTTGTTCGACAAGCTGTGTATGACAACATGGAGGAGGTACCTTCATTGATAGGAGACCTTTTTCTTCAGAAGGTCTTGACAAGAAATCACCCTCATAGCCCATCTATGCAAAGGAGTGGTTGACTTTAGCTTTGGAAAAGGACAAGTCAACTTCTACATCATCCAGCTGAAGATGTGTGTTTATGGTGGCCGGAGTGATGAAGATTATCTTCCCCAGCACTGTGGCAGACAGTGCCTTCTCCCCATCCATGGTGACCTCTTTGCAGGTCCGCAGAACTCTAACAAGTGATCCTCATAGAGAGGAGGATCAATGGTGATTGAGGTGAAGTAGTTGGACAAAGAAAGGTAACGACAAACCTCTGAGAAACCTGGATCTTTCTCAGAGTCTAACAGAGCACCCTGATTATGTTTCCTATGAAGATGCATGGAAAAATCGGGTTGGTTTCTGCGGTCAAGGTTGGCCATTTAAAGTAGCTTTGTGATGAAGGAAGATAAGAACGAAGGCGGTTTGTGGATGAAATTAGGTTAGAGAAATGCAGATGAAGAGGAGAGTGAGAAGAGGGGGAACCAATATGAGAATATATATGAAATAGATTTGAGATAAAGTTAAACCAAAAGGATAAACTTTGAAATCCGGATGTCGGTCCCACCTCTGAAAAAGTGCCCAAAAAGGTAGTTTTCTTGGAAGTTGAAAATCTTTCGAAGATAATTTTGCTTCGGAAGTTTTGAGAAAAGAAGCTTTCGAAGCCAATTTGGCTTCGGAAGATATTCTTAAGAATTGTGAAAATTTGGCTTCGAAAGAAAAATACTTAGAGTTTTTTTCCGACACATATTTGGTTTCGAAAGATATTAAGACTTCTGAGACTTAATTGCTTTTGGAAGATATTTGTCCTTCAAATACATGCAAGTACTTAGAAGCATATTTAAGCTTCGGAAGATATTTTCAGAATTTCTTTGAAGGTAAATTTCTTACAAGTAGTTATTTTATTTGAAGACATAAATTTCTTCCGAAAGGAAAATATGTTTTGAAATTTTTTTAAAAATCTAAGGAATATCATTAAAATTTTTCTTCCAAAATAAACTGGCTTATGAAGGTGATAAAATAGATAACATAGGACACACAAGTTTTAGAAATAAAGTTGATTTAAGTTTTAAGAAAATCTTCTCAAAGTTAATCATCCCAATAGCTGATACAAGATATTTGAATCTCTGTTCATCAAAGGCTTTAGTGAACAGAACAGCATATTGTTCATTTGTGTTAACTTTGACTAGTTTGATTAATCCCTTTTCAAAGTTATCTCTAATCAAATGATACTTGATGTTGATGTGTTTGGTCCTGGAGTGTTGTATAGGATTCTCAGTAATAGAAATAGCACTGTTGTCTATATGGATGGGAGTCTCTTTGAAGTTGAATCCATAGTCCAGCATCTGATTCTGAATCCAAAGCACTTAAGTACAGCAGCTTGTAGCAGCAATGTATTCAGTTTCAGCAGTTGATGCAGAGACACAGGATTGTTTCTCGTATTGCCATGAGACAATCCTTCCACCAAGGAATTGCATCCCCCTGATGCAGACTTTGCAGTCATGTAGCAGCCATCATAGTCACTATCTATATAAGTATACAGATTGACATCAGAATCCTTTGGATACCAAAGGCCAAGCTTAGGAGCACCTTTGAGATATCTAAGAACCAGGTGTGACATCTTGGGGTTTGGTTGATATCTTGCATAGATGCATGTGGCAAACATAATATCTGGCCTATTGGCTGTAAGGTACATAAGAGACCCAATCATAGCCCTAAAGATCAAGTCCAAGGGAGTGGTTTCTGGCTATGGGTGTCTTAGCAACCTTACAATCAGTCATGTTGAATCTTGTAAGTATGTCTTGTACATACTTTTACTGACTTATGAAGATGCCATTGTCAACTTGCTTCATTTGAATTCCTAAAAAGAAATTGAGTTCCCCCATGTCACTCATTTCAAATCTATTCTTCATCAGCCTCTTAAAGTCTTTGCAGAGCTTTGGATTAGTTGACCCGAAGAAAATGTCATCTACATATACTTGAACCAGCATTAAGTCATTCCCTGCTCTTTTGATGAAGAGAGTTCCATCTATAGTACCCCTCTTGTAACCATGTTGACAGAAATACTAAGATAGTGTCTCAAACCACTTTCTTGGAGCTCGGTGCAGCCCATAAAGAGCTTTATCAAGCTTGTAGACATAATCATGATGATCTAGTTCTGCAAAGCCAGGTGGTTGTTTGACATACACCTCTTCATCAATCACCCCATATAGAAAAGAACACTTGACATCAAGTTGATAGACCATGAAATCCTTGGTTGTAGCAATAGCCATGAATATTCTTACAGCTTCAAGTCTTTCCATAGGAGCAAAAACATCTATGTAATCAATTCCCTCTTCTTGTGTGTACCCTTGAACAACTAGTCTTGCCTTGTTGTTGATGACAAGTCCTCTATCATCTTTCTTGTTCCAAAAAACCCATTTGGTTTCTATGGTAGTCTTCCCATGAGTAAGAGGACATAGGTTCCAAACCTTCTATCTTTTGATTGAAGCAACTCCTCTTGCATTGTTTCAACCCAGCTTCCATCTTTCAAAGCCTGATCAACTTTCTTTGGCTCTACTTGGGACAAGAAGCAAGCGTGTAGACAAACATTTTTGTCATGGGTTTGTCCTCTTGTTTTCACCCCAGTATCAATATTTCCAATGATGTTTGTGGTGGGGTGTGACTTATGGATCCTAAGTTGAGGGATCACAGCAAGTTGAATAGAAAGATCCAAATTAGAGAAATTTATATCTGGCAATGGAGTATCACCCACCACATCAGCATACTTATCAAGTAAGACTTGATCCAATGAGTATGTGACATCATTTATGTTGTCTTTTATAAAGTGGTTATCAGCATCAAGGAATTCTTGATCACTATCACGACCTCTATTTCCTCCCACATTTGAAGCTCTTTAACTTGAGTTTTGAACCTTTAAGCTGGAACTTGAAGGCATCTTAGATGTATCAGCTGAATTTGTCATGTTTGTGCTGATAGGATCTTCATTTACAGGGTTAGTTACTACTGGAGCTGAAGTAGTATTCTTGCTTGGTCTTCTCAGCTCAAATCTTGGGTTACGATCTTCTGTTGATATGTTACCTATAGATTCTGAAACATCCTCATAAGACTTGTTAAAATAGTTGGTCACTAAATCAAGATCAAATAACCAATTCGGACCAGAACCTTTCATTGAAGGTCACATTGGCTGACTCCTCAACTACTCTAGTTCTGTGATTGTACACTCTATAAGCCTTAGCTTGAGAAGAGTATCCAAAAAAATGTCCATCATCTGATTTCTCAGCAAACTTGGCTACCTGATCTTTGGTATTCAAGATGGTGCATGGACATCCAAATAACCTGAGGAAACCAATGAATGGTCTCCTTTTGTGCCACAGCTCATAAGGAGTTTTACCCTGAGTCTTGACTACTAAAACTATGTTAATAGCCCCTGCCCAGAAGGTGATGGGTAGTTTAGAGTCAGACATCATGGTTCTTGCAGCCTCAATAAGTGTCATGTTTCTCCTCTCAGCAACACCATTTTGCTGAGGAGTCCTGGGAGCACTATATTTTCTTGTAATACCCTTTTCATCACAAAAGGTATCAAGGATTTGGTTCTTATATTTTGTTCCTTGATCACATCTTATGGTCTTGACCTTGTGATCAGATTGATTCTCACTTTTTAGAATGAAATTCTTCAAGATCTTAGGAGTCTCATCCTTTGTTCTAAGGAAAAAGACCCAAGTGAGTCTTGTGAAATCATCTTTGATCACTAAACAATACGAGGTCCTTCCTAAACTCATTACACTGGTGGGGCCAAAGAGATCCATGTGTAATAAGTGTAGGGGAGTAGTGATCAAGTTCCTTTCCTTTGGCTTGTGAGACACTTTGTGTTGCTTCCCTTTCAGGCATGCAACATAATGATCATCATTGTAAACTCTTTCTTCGGCATTCTAGTTACCAAATCATTCTTAATTAATTTATTCATGTTCTTAAAGTTTACATGGCACATTCTTTTATGCCAGAGGAAAGACTCATCACTATTTGCTTTAGATAGAAAGCAAGAAACTTCTCTTGATGGAGATGTTTCCTGCAAGTCCATCTTGTACATGTTCCCTTTCCTGGGGGCTCTAAGAAGGATATGCTCTTAAGGAATGATCACCCCAGGCTTGAGAATAATGCACTCATGCTCAGTAAAGAGCATGTTGTGTCTTAATCACAAAATTGGGATACACTCAGTAGATTGTATCCAAGCTCCTTAACAAAATTTACCTTCTTAATGGTGAGCTTACTATTTGTGACCATGCCCCTTCCAGTGATGTAACCACAAGCATCTCCTCCAAAAGCAACTGGTCCTCCATCAATTTTCTCAAAATTGTGATGAAAAGAACCATTACCAGTCATGTGCCTGGAACAACCACTATCAAGGATCCACATATTTCCTTTGGTCTTTTGTAGTTCTTGCACAAAAAGAAGTGGTTAGTTACACTTGGAAACCTAAGCCTCATTGGTCTTGGGCTTTTCAAAGTGATCTGAAGACAATGTAAGAGTAACTGATCCTATATTCAAGCTTTAAGGATCATTAGATGCTGTTGATGAAGAACTTTCAGTCACCAGGTCTTTCTTCATCTTCCACACCATCTTTGGAAGATTGGACTTGACCTTCAACACCTCGGAAGTTTCAACAACTTCTGAAGTTTTGGAGATTAGACCTTCAGAAGATCTTGCTTTCACTGCAACATGCTTTAGTACTTCGAAAGCATTCCTTTCTTCCGAGACCAAATTTTCTTCCGAAGGCAGGTTTTCACTTGTCTTCTTCTTCACTTTGGAGCTTCCAAAGGAAATAGATTTTCCTTCTAAAGCTAGCTTCTCCTTCTTCTTCTCAGAAAATTTTCTCTTCGATCATGCGGATGGTACTTTTAGGATTGTAAATGCAATCCTTAGCCAAACGAGAAATACTACCACACATGATGCAGTCCATTTGCTTCCTTCTAAGAGTCTTCTTCTGAGAGGAAGACTGAACTTGATCATATTCCTTCTCCATCTTCACTATGACAGATGATGCAGCAATCTTCTTAGGAAGAGGCTTGCTCTTGGAGCTGTATGGTTCAGGCTGTGTAGCAGTGGTACACAGCTAATCAGTCTTCTTCTCCTTGCTGAGATGATTTTAACCTAAACTAGAACTCCTGGTACTAGAGTTCATGGTTGGGTCTTCAGCCTTCACCACTTCAAACCCTATAGAGATAAACACTTGTTTCTGCTTAGAGTTAAAAGTGTCCTTGATTTCTGAAGCCTTCTTTTCCTTTATCTTGGCTCTCCTGATCAAGTTCTTTCTTTGATACTTGGTCATCCCAGCTTCTTCATCTCTCTCCTTAGGAGAATAGTGCCGCTTCTTAGGAAGGTCCTCTTCACTCTTCTCAAACACATCCTTCACTATCTCCTTCTTATCCTCGTCAGCAATGGGGCCTATAAAGGGAAGCTCATCTTCATAAGTTCCACACCTTGGAGATCTTACAGATAAAAGAGTCTATGGAGGAGCTATCTTAGTAGATCCCAGTCCCTGCTTATTTTGATAACAAACTTGTGCATGTAGGGATAAGGATATCATGTTCTTGAAGGTCTCTTCTTCAAGAACAAGTTTTTCTGCCCAAGCTTTGCTGATCGGAAGCTCAGTCTGGCATTCAGTTAACTTAGTGATGAGCTCTTTGATCTGAGTCATGTAATTGGTGTGTTCATGCTTTAGATTTGAAATGGTTTTCTCTAGAATTCTATTTTTAGTTTATAATCATTTTCAGCTCTTTTGAAGTCAGCTTTTTAGATATTTAAGGACTCAAGATCTGATCTTATCTCTAAATTATAGGACCTATACTTATTGACTTTAACATACATTCAGGGTTATAGAGATGTTCCAATACCTTGGCTTCATCATGGTCTACCATAAGTGATTGGTTTAGAGCAGCATCCTCCACCTGAAAGCTCCAGTCAAAGCCTCTTTCTTCAGCAACTGTAGCATGTTGCTTGGGCTTCTCATTCTGGTGTGCTCCTTCAATGTAGTTTGGCCTGGCTTGTGCTTGGCCACCATTTCACTTAGGTGCCTTGCACTCCCTAGCAAAGTGTCCCATTTGGTTACAATTGTAACACTTCACTTTGCCTTTGTCCAATCCAAACTTTCCACTGGACATATTACAGGGAAACTTCCTCCCAGTCCTCTTATAGAAATTCTTGGCCCTGTGAGTGAGAAGAGCCATCTGCTGGACTATTTCCATATACTCCAGATCATCTGGATGGATATAGACCAGGTCTTTAAGAGTGAAGAGAAAGTTGCATGTACTTTCATCCGAAGACACAAAAGCTTGAGAAGAACTTGTCTCCTGGAATGGGCTTCCAGGGATGTAGCTCTCCCTTGTTGTCTCTGGGAAGGTGATGAAAGGCCCCTTCTATAAGGTTTCAGGGTAGCAGATAAGGTGGTGTTGTGGTTCTCTAGAGTCCCTTTCAACTACATGAAGGGCTGAACTCTGTTGGATGCTGGAGTTACCAGATGAATTTTGCATATTTATCTCCATCTGGTAGCCACTCAGTATGCCATACAACTCAGTGAGAGTAAGTGTCTTGAGGCTTTCAGTCCTCTTAATGACCACACAATAGTGTGTCCATTGTCTGGGAACAGAGGACATGAACTTCCTTACAATATCCATGTTCTCCAAAGTTACTCCAATATCAACAAGAGTATCCACAATCTCAACGTACCTGAAGTACTATTGATTCATGGTTTCACCTGCTTTGAAGGTGAAGTTCTCAAACTGCTACTTCAAGAGATCCTTCTTGTTCTCTATAGCTTCATTGGACCCCTCATACATCAGCTTCAGTGCATCCCAAAGTTGCTTTGCAGTCTTGCACTTCTTGAAGCCTCTGTGGACAGAGTTTGTAAGAGCAGTTTGGAGAGCGGTCATGGCCTTCTGATCAATATCAATTTTCTTCCAGTCTTCATTAGAATAATTGGCCACTTCCTTGGGTATCATACCACCACCAGCAGTAGCTGAAGGGGTGATGGTACATGAGGTCCAGAGACTACTGACCCCCACATCCTAGAGTCCTAGGACTTGATGAAGCCTTCCATTCTTTGACACCAAGTGTCAAAGTCTTCAGGAGTGATCAGTGGGGACTTAGTCATGGTACCAGTTTCCATGTCAACCTTGGTGATAGTTGCCATTTGATATGTTAAGTATTTGGTGAGAGTGAAAGGATTAAAGATGGTGAGATCTTACAATCAAGAGCCTAAAATGCTCTGATACCAATTGCAGGACTGTGTGAAGGATGGTCAATACAAATAGTCTCATAATGAGAAGAGGTTTAGAACACTTAACAGTTCCAATAGGGAACTGGATTTGAGTATGATGATACTAAGAATACAAGTAAGTAGTGAGACAGAAATAAGAACAAGAAAAAACAAGTATGGTTTTCAAGGATGTTGTATATTGCTCTCAAGTTCTATTACAAGTGTTTACAAAGCATATCTTAATTACAAGGACCTGAGACACTTTATACTACATCCTACAACCATCAACAGTTAGAAAAACAGTTGGAAACACTAATCTAGACAACAAGATCAATGCAGAGTCAAAAGGCAGATCGCCTTTTGACTAGTGACTATGACATGCCATAGCTTACATCCTTTTCTAATATAAAAAGGTTTACAGGTACAAAAGTAGGAAGTTATAGACAAAGAGCTTATTCTGCTGTTTATAAAAGCATGGACATTTCACCAACTCATACAAGTTGGTGAGTCTTCAGAGTTGCAGCAGAAAGTGTGTAGCTTTCTGTAAAGTAGATCAGAGAAAGCATGTCCTCTCTATCTTTTGAAGAAATCGGATCTTTACAGCAAAATGGCTTCAGAAGACTTTCTCTCTGAAGCTTCGGAAGACTTCATCTTTGGCTTCGGATGATTTGGACTTTGGCTTTGGAAGATTTTACACTTAGAGTATTTTTTGATGTAGAGTGTAAAACTTCCAAAGCATTTCTACATTGTACGTCCAGTGCATTCATGCAAAAAGACCCTTGGTTGTTTTGGTTTCTTTGGTTGCATTAGCCTTATAATCTTCTGATATTATCTTACATAAGTCTCGTCGAAAATTGGGTTGAGGGTGTCTGATTTCTGTTTTAAATTGTGTGCCCATCTGATCTGCTATGCATAAGCATTGACCTACAATGATGATCTTCTCTGTTATACGTGAGTCTGAAGCTCTCATCAACATACTCAAATGATCATCTCCTCTATTATACATGAGTATAGACCTGGAGCTCTCATCATCCATCCATCGATTATCACATAATTTATATATATTAATTGATGTTAATTGTTTCGTATATATGTTCATCTCAGATGAACTCAAGCAGAATCAATGATTACACTCAATAAACCATAATGAAGAGATGAGTTCTTTGCCGAATGACTGTGGAAACCAAGTTACTTGAGCGTTCTTAAACATACCCAAAACATGATAAAATCAGTTAAAGGTCACCTATTGAAAAGAATACGGCATGGGTTTAAATGGACAAGTATATTAGCAATCCCGACAATCCTTGATTCTCTAGACAATTTCCTAAAGAGCGTGTCTGATATCCTTTTCGTTGATTTTATTTCTTAAATTTCAATTTTATGTTGTTTTATTTTAATTTTGTCTCGTGGGTGGAGAAGTCTCTTCTTATCAATAAAGTTTTTATCCTTGCGAAACTATTATTTCGCTATGCGAAACTATTATTTCGCTATGCGAAACTATTGTTTCGCCATATGTAACTACTGTTTTGCACATTGGCACAGCGTGCGAAACTATAGCTTCACTGGGATTGTTGCTGGACACATGTTTTGCCCATGTACCAGCGAAACTATGCGAAACTGTGTGGTATATATATCTGTTTTGTCCATCGTTTCGCATTATGTGAAAGAACCAAGTTTTTGAAATAACCAACATTCGATTCTTCTGTGGAATCAAAATCACCATTTAAAGTGTTATTTCTCTTTTCCAACCGATAAATATCACCTTTTAACCTGTTTCGAACCTTTGAAATGTGTTTTAAAAGGATTTTTCTTACAAAAATCGATCTGCGACTTTTGGGTTTCGCACAATCATGGAGTGAAACTAAGGTGTCTTCGTGCGAAACTGAATGAAAGTTCACTTATCCGAGCGAAACTATCTAGTCATGCTGCCTGTGTGCACTGAACAGTTTTGGCAGGATCATTCGACTCTATAGTTTCGTAGCCCTTTCAAAACTATACATTCCCTCGCGAAAGTACAAGCGATTCAGATTTTTTTTTTGTTTTGAACAATTTCGCCCGGCTTGTGTGAAACTATAGTTTCGTACCTTCTGTGAAATTAGTTTCTCTATGTGAAACTGTTTCCGAAACTAATTGAAATTTATTATTATTATTATTATTATTTTATTATTAAGTGTTTATTTATTTTGATTAAACCAATAAACTTTTGGTTTCATCTACAGATCATATGGGAAGCTTAAAGTTTGATCTGAGATCAAACATGGTGGCATTTCTGAACGATAAAGACCCAAAGACCACCGGTTTTAGAGAAAGCAATCTCCTGGTTGAAGAGGTCTCACATTCACTTTGCTATCTCTCATTTCCTGTTATAAACTAGAGACAGATTAGAGATTTTTAAAGAACTACTGATTATGATTCCAAAGCTAAGATCATCAAAGCGTCTGTTCTCGAGGACCTGATTGAGATCTTAGTTGAGATGGTGGCTAAGGCTTTAAGGCTAGAAGGTGATATGGGTGAGGAGGTAGAGATGACTGATTCTGAGGTTTTGTTGCTTTTAGAGCAATTGGATACAAGGGAACAAATTTTGAGAAAAGAAAGGAGATCAAGAAAACGCATCTGTCAAAGGAATGGAGGTTCATTGCACATATATTTATCAGCTGCTTGGATCATAGTAAGGGTGATCTGATGGGCTGAACCTGAAATGGTCCACAGCCGTGATCATATTCTGTAGAGGAGATAATGCAAACATTAACAAGATTATCCATAATTATCTGTCGGAGAACATCATGGCTCTGAAGAAGGATAAGTGGATGTTATACCCAAGATTTAATCGGATCATTTTTGATTATTTGAAGCCAAACTTACAGAAGCTTGGAGATGAGCTGAAGCTGACCCCAATGAACCTAAGGATATTTGTTGATTGTGCTGCCTCCAATCATGATTTTTTTTGAAAAATCACATACTTGTCGGAGAATATGACACCGAGTAGAGATGGAACTACATCTAGACCCTGATCCCATTGGAGGAACAGAGAATAGTTGCAAGTGGAGGAATGGAAAAAGAAAGGAAGAAAAGGAAAAAATATACAAAAGATTCTGAGATGATGTTTGATGAACAACTAGATGAAATAGAGGAAGAGTTGAGGAACAAATGGAAGAAAAAGGGTGGATAGAAATCATCTTCACAAGTCAGAGCTGATTCTCCTACACAGGAAAGAAGAAGTAAAGGAAAGCAGCCAATAATTCCAGAGACTGGGCCTGCAGGAGATGCTAAGAGACAAAGAAGGGACATCAGGTCTAAACTTGATGAGGATGTAATCAGGAATGTTAACACATCCTTATTGAACGAGTTAAGCATGATCAAGACTAAACTGATAAACTCTAAAGAGAGACAGAGAGAGAGGCAAGCGGAAAGGGAGATGGTTCAAATGAAGAAGATGATGCCAAGACAAAAAGATTTGATCGTGAGCGAGTTGAGAAAAAGAGATGGTGTTGCTAATGTACCAACTGATGAGGAAATCCAGGATATGATTGACACATCTCAATATACATTCAGACACAATTTATCTGAAGCTGGTGGTAGTGGTGCTAGTGGATCAGGAGTAGGTTGAGGTGATGTTGGTGTAGAAACTGTTCCAGCTGAAAGAAATAGTTGAGATGGTAATGTGGGAGGAAGTGGTGAAGGAGATGTTGGAGAAAATGTTGATGAGGTGATTGAAGTTGGATTTATAGATTTGGGGCTGGATATAGATACTGATCTTACTAGAAACGAAGTGATCATGGAGGAGAGAGAAGGAGGTGAAAAGAGAAATATAGAGCTCAATTTAATAGATGAAGAGGAGGAGGTTGAAGAACAACTTGTGGACTATGATTCCAACCCTGAATTCTATGAAGTGGAAGAGAGACCAATGACATACATGGCTTAAAGGAGTTTAGCTGAAGGAGACATAATTGAGATGGATAAAGAGGATTGGTTCACAAAGATGGAAGAACCAGAAAAACTAACCCCATTCTATCAAAACATCAAAGAACCGGAAAGGAAAGAATCTGATAAGAAGATCATGAGTTGGAAGTACAATACTGGTTTGAAGTTGATTATGATAAAGAGGCATGGAGGGGGGATCTCATATCTACACAAGAGGAAGGCAATTAAGACTCTTCGTAGGTGGGATTTAAAATGACTAGTAGAGATCCCCCTGCTAGATTCTAATTTAAGCGAGCACACCACATTGCTAGAACATGAGATTCGCCAGGGCGTTCAGGACAATTTTGTTGCTTTTGGATACATGAAGACGGAGAGGAGGAGGTCAAAGAAAGATTTAGATTAGGAAACAGGAAAGGGGAAGATTGTACTGAAGTTGAAGCCTGCTAAGACCGTCAATCGGGTGAGGATACCAAATCAACAACCATCAAGACAGCAGAAGTTTAAGAAGTGGTTCTATGATAACAAAACTGGTGAGGCAGTAGTACAGGTGAAGGACGGAAATGAAATACGTTGTTTGGGCCAATGGAGGTATTCTCATTTAGTGACGATGATCTAAAGGTGTTATGTGAAAATTAGATTAAGTTTGGTACAGGAGAAGAGACAAAGGCGGAGGCCAGTTTGTTTGAGAGAGTGGCCAACAAAGCTCGGAGAGTCAGATCGGAGATCAAGCAGCTTGAAAAGAGTGTGCAGGAACATGATGATCGGGAAGTAGAAGTGAGGGAATTAGCTAGAGTATTTGAGAACACATCTACAAGAGCTAACCCAGAAGACCCGACAGGTGAATACCCCCTAGGGGGAGTATTGAGGATCAAGTATAGGGTGATATTCACCTTGCCGTTAGTTATAGCTTATTTATTATTGTAATAGGATCTAGTTTAGTTTTGTTTGTTTTGTATTCTGTGACATGCCAAACTACATGCGAAACAATAGTTTCACTCGGTAGTTTCATATGGTCACAATGCATGATAGTTTTGCACTATGCGAAAATAGATACAGTATAAATATGTTTGTTTGTTGATCATTTTGGAAACTCTTGGAACTTTAATGAATTACTACTGATTTGAGTTGATTGTTATTGCTAGGAGCTTATTATTGTTATCTTTCAGCATTCTTCTTTATCATTGTAAGGTTATACTTGAAAGGCTGATGCAACCAAAGAAACCAAGGAGCTTCCAGCTTGCATGCACATTATGTAGAGTAGAAGTTACTTCGAAAGTTTTACACTTCTCATAGTAAATTATTCTAAGTGTAAAATCTTCTGAAGCCAAAGACGAAATCTTCTGAAGCCAAAGATGAAGTCTTCCGAAGTGAGAAGACAAAGTCTTCCGAAGCCAATGAAGTGAAGACTGATTTCTTTCAAAGATAGAGAAGACATGCTTTCTTTGATCTACTTTTGCATAAAGATGACCAACTTTCCGCTGCAACTCTGAAGACTCACCAACTTGCATGAGTTGGTGAAAAGGTCTATGCTTTTGTAACTGTAGATTATAGTTTAGGGTCTGTAACTTTATACCTTGTACCTTTTATCCTTTTTGTATTATATTAGGATATGAGCTATGGCATGTCATAGTCACTCGTCAAAAGGCAATCTACCTTTTGACTTTACATTGATCTTGTTGTCTAGATTAGTGTTTCATATGACTTTCAAAGTATGACCGGCTGTAGGATGTAGTATAAAGTATCTTAGGCTCTTGTATGCTTTCTTGTAAAAGAACTTGAGAGCAATATACAACATTCTTGAAAACCATACTGATCTTTTTCTTGTTCTTAGTTTTGTCTCATTGTTTACTTGTGTTCTTAGTATCATTCATATAAACCCGGTTCTTTATTTGTTCTGTTAAGTGTTCTAACACTCTTCTCATTGGGAGACTAGTTGTATTGACCATCCCTTAACCAGTCCAGCAATTGGTATCAAAACATTTTAGGCTCTTAATTGTAAGATCTTTCCATCTTAAATCCCTTTAGTTTCACAGAACACTTAACAACTCAAATGGCAGCTATCACAAAGGCTGATATGAAAACCGGTACCATGACAAAGTCTCCATTGATCACTCCTGATGATTTTGATACTTGAATGGAAGGCTTTATCAAGTCTTAAGACTCCAGGATGTAGGGATCTGTTGTCTCTAGACCATATGTACCATCCACCTCTTCAGTTGTTGCTGGTGGTGGTATGATACCAAAGGAAGTGGCTGACTATTCTAAAAAAAACTAGAAAAATATAGATATAGATTAGAAAACCATGACTGCTCTACAAATTGTTCTTCCAAACTCCATCTATAGAGGCTTCAAGAAGTGCAAGACTGCTAAGCAACTATGGGATGTACTAGTGGTCCACTGAGGCAAAAGAAAACAAGAAGGACCTCTTAAAGCAGTAGTTTGAGAACTTCACCTTCAAAACAGGTGAAACCATTACTCAACAATACTTCAGGTATGTTGAGATTGTGGACACTCAAATGGATGTACGAGTAACTCTTGAGAACAAGGACATTATGAGGAAGTTCATGTCCTCTCTTCCCAGACAATGGACATAATATTATGTGGTCATCAAGAGGACAAAGAACCTCAAGACCCTTACTCTCAATGAGTTATATGGTATCCTCCGTGGCTACCAAATGGAGATAAACATGCAGAATCCATCTGGTAACTCCAACAATCAGTAGAGTTTAGCCCTGAATGTGGTTGAAAGGGATTCCAGGGAACCATATCATCAACTCATCTGCTACCCTGACAACTCACAAAAAGGACTTTTCATCACCTTCATGGAGACACCAAGAGAGAGCTATATCCAAGGAAGCCTATTCTAAGAGACAAGCTCTTCACAAGCCTTTGGGTCTATTGATGAAAGCATAAGCAACCTTCTCTTTACCCTTGAAGACCTGGACTGTATCCATCCAGATTATCTGGAGTACATGGAAATAGTCCAGTAGATGGCTCTTCTCACTCACAGAGCCAAAAAGTTTAACAAAAGGACAGGAAGGAAGTTTGCTAGCAATGCAACCAGTGGAAATTTTAGGCTGGACAAAAGCAAAGTAGAGTGTTACAACTCTAACGAAATGAGACACTTTGCTAGAGAGTGCAAGACACCAAAGACAAATGGTGGCCAAGCATAAACCAGACCAAACTACACTGATAGAGCTCTCAGAATGAGAAGACCAAGCAGCAAGCTGCAGTTACTGTTGAAGAAGGAGGCTTTAACTAGAGCTTTCAGATTGAGGATGCATCTCCAAACTAAGCACTGATGGTAGATCATGAAGAAGCCAAGGTATTGGAACATCTTTATACACCTGAATGTATTGCTAAAGTTAATAGATATAGGTCCTATAACTTAGAGAAGAGGTCTGATCTTGAGTCCTTAAACATTTTAAAAGCTGATTTCAAAAGAGCTGAAAATGATTACAAACTTAAAATAGAAGATCTAGAGAAAACGATTTCAACTCTTAAGCATGAACATACCAACTACAAGACTCATATAAAAGATCTCATCACTAAATTAACTGAATGACAGGCTGAGCTTGTGATCAGCAAAGCCAGGGCTGAAAAATGTGTTCTTGAAGAAGAGACCTTCAAGAACATGATATCCTTATCTCTGCATGCAACAGTTTGTTATCAGAATAAGTAGGGATTGGGATCCACTGAGATAGCTCCTCCATACACTCTATTGTCTGTAACATCTCCAAGGTGTGGAACTTGTGAAGATGAGCTTCCTCTCATAGACCCCATTGAAAAAGAGGATGAAGAGGAGATAGTGAAGGATGATTCTGAGAAGAGTGAAGAAGATCATCCTAAGAAGGGACACTATTCTCCTAAGGAGAGAAAAGAATCTGGGATGACCAAGTCGAAGTGGAAGAACTTGATCAGAAAAGCCAAAAGGAAATCAAAGAAGGCTCAAGAGATCAAGGCCACTTTTAACTCTAAGCAGAAACAAGTGTTTATCTAAGTAGGATTTGAAGTGGTGAAGGCGAAAGACTCAACTATGAACTTTAGTCTAGAAGTTCTAGTTCATGTCCAACTTATTCCAGCAAAGAGAAGAAGGCTGATCAGTTTTGTACCACTGCTACACGACCTAAACCATCCAGTTCCAAAAGCAAGCCTCACCCTAAAAAGATTGCTGCATCATCTATGAAGATGAAGATGGAGGTGGAAAGTTATCAAGTTCAGTCTTTCCCTTAGAAGAAGGCTCTCCGAAGGAAGCAAATGGATTGCATCATGTGTGGTAGTACTTCCCATCTTGCTAAGGATTGCATCTATAATCCTAAAAGTACTGTCCACATGATCAAATAGAAAACTGCCGAGAAGAAGAAAGAAAAGCTAGCTTCGGAAGGAAAATCTTTTCCTTTCCGAAGCTCCAAGGTGAAGACGAAGATAAGTGAAAACTTGCCATAAGAAGAAAAGTTGGTCTTGGAAGAATCGAATGCTTCCAAAGTACTAAAGCCTACTGCAGTGAAAGCAAGATCTTCCGAAGGCCCAGTCTCAAAAATTCTGAAGTTGTCAAAACTTTTGAAGTATTGAATGTCAAGTCTAATCTTCCAAAGATGGTGTAGAAGATGAAGGAAGACCAAGTGACTAAAAGTTATTCATCAACAACAGTTTATGATCCTCAAAACTTGAACATTGGATCACTTACTATTACATTGTCTTCAAATCACTTTGATAAGCCCAAGACCAATGTAGGTTGGGTTTCCAAATATAACTAAACACTTCTTTCTTATGCAGGAATAGCTAAAGACCAAAAGAAATGTATGGATCATTGATAGTGGCTATTCCAGGCACATGACAGGCAATGGTTCTCTACTTCAAAATTTTGAGAAAATTAATAGAGGGTTGGTTGCTTTGGGAGGAGATGCTGGAGGTTACATTACTGAAAGGGGCATGGTCATAAATGGTAAGCTCAACATTGAAAAGGTAAACTTTGTCAAAGAGCTTGGGTACAACCTACTGAGTGTATCCCAATTTTGTGTTAGAGACACAACACGCTCTTCACAGAGCATGAGTGCATTGTTCTCAAGCCCGGGGTGGTCATTCCTTAAGAGCATGTCCTGCTCAGAACCCCCAGGAAAAGGAACATGTACAAGATGGACTTACAGGAAAATCTCCCTCGGGAGATGTTTCTAGCTTTCTATCTAAAGCATATAGGGATGAGTCTTTCCTTTGGCATATAAGAATGTGCCATGTAAACTTTAAAAACATGAATAAATTAATTAAGAATGATTTAGTAACTGGAATACCAAAGAAAGAGTTTACAAGTGATGACCACTACGCAGCATGCCTGAAAGGGAAGCAACACAAAGTGTCTCACAAGCCAAGGAAAAAAACTCTATCACTACTCCCTACAATTATTACATATGGATCTCTTTGGCCCCACCAGTGTAATGAGTCTAGGAAGGACCTCATATTGTTTGGTGATCATAGATGACTTCACAAGATAAACTTGGGTCTTTTTTCTTAGTACTAAGACGAGACTCCTGAGATCTTGAAGAAATTCATTCTGAAAATTAAGAATCAATGTGGTCACAAGGTCACAACCATATAATATGATCAAGGAAAAAAATTTAAGAATCAAATCCTTGACACATTTTATGATGAAAAAGGTATTTTAAGACAATATAGTGCTCCTAGGACTCCTCAATAAATGGTGTTGTTGAGGCTGCAAAAACCATATTGTTCATTCTAAACTGCCCATCACCTTCTGGACAGAGGCAGTCAACACAGCCTGCTATGTGCAGAACAAAGTTTTAGTGGTTAAGACTCATGGGAAGACTCCTTATGAGCTACGGCACAAAAGGAGACCGTTTGTTGGTTTTCTCAAGTCATTTGGATGTCCTTGCACCATCTTGAATACCAAAGGTCAAATAGCCAAATTTGCTGAGAAATCAGATAATGGACACTTTATTGGATACTCTTCACAAGCTAAGGCTTATAGAGTATACAATCACAAAACTAGAGTAGTTGAGGAGTCAGCCAATATGACCTTCAATGAGCACACTCCTAGTGTGAAAGGTTCTGGTCCTGATTGGCTTTTTGATTTGATTTAGTTACAAACTGTTTTAACAAATCTTGTGAGAATGTTTTAGGATCTACAGGTAACTTATCAACAGAAGACCCTGACCTAAGATTTGAGCTGAGAAGACCAAGCAAGAATACTACTTCAGCTCCAGTGGTAACTAATCCTGTAAGTGAAGATCCTATCAGCACAAACATGACAAATTCAGCTGATACATCTGAGGCACCTACAAATTCCAGCTCAGAGGCTTAAAACTTAGATGATGGAACTTCAAATGTATGAGGAGGTGGAAGTGGTGACAATGATCAAGAATTTCTTGATGCTAATAACCACACCATAAGAGACAACATAAATGATGTCACACACTCATTAGATCAAGCCTCTCTTGATAAGTGTGATGATATGATGGGTGATACTTCACACCCCACCACAAACATCATTGGAAATGTTGATATAGGGGTGAGAACAAGATGACACACCCATGACAAAAATGTTTGTCTATACTATTATTTCTTGTCCCTGATAAAGCCAAAGAAAGTTGATGAGGCTTTGAAGGATGGAAGTTGGGTTGAAGCAATGCAGGAGGAGTTGCTTCAATTCAAAAGACAAAAGTTTTGGAACCTATGTCCTCTTCCTTAAATGAATATTACCATAGGAACCTATTAGGTATTTAGAAACAAGAAGGATGATAGAGGACTTGTGATCAAGAACAAGGCCAGACTAGTTGTTCAAGGATACACACAAGAAGGGGGAATTGACAGCACATATATTTTTGCTCCTGTAGCAAGACTTGAAGCTATTAGAATATTCCTAGCTTTTGCTGCATCCAAGGATTTCAAGGTCTACCAACTTGATGTCAAGTGTGCTTTTCTATATGGGGTGATTGATGAACAGGTGCATGTCAAACAAATAAAGCTCTTTATGGGCTGCACCAAGCTCCAAGAAAGTGGTATAGACACTATCTCAGTATCTCTCTCAACATAACTACAAGAGGGGTACTATAGATGGAACTCTCTTCATCAAAAGAGCAGGGAATGTCTTAATGCTGCTTCAAGTATATGTTGATGACATTTTCTTTGAGTCAACTAATCCAAAGCTCTGCAAAGACTTTGAGAGGCTGATGAATAATAGATTTGAAATGAGTGTCATGGGGGAACTCAATTTCTTTCTAGGAATTCAGGTGAAGAATGTTTAAAATGGCATCTTCATAAGTCAGTCAAAGTATGTACAAGACATACTTACAAGTTTCAACATGACTGATTGCAAGGTTGCAAAGACTACCATAGCCAGAAATCACTCCTTTGGACCTGATCTTGAAGGGGAGTGTGTCGATGAACATCTCTAAAGAGCTATGATTGGGTCTCTTATGTACCTCATAGCCAACAGGCCTGATATCATGTTTGCCATATTCATATGTGCAAGATATCAAGCCAACCCCAAGATATCACACCTGGTTGCTGTCAAGAGAATTATTAGATATCTCAAAGGTGCTCCTAAGCTTGGCCTTTGGTATCCAAAGAATTCTGACTTCAATATATATGCCTATATAGACAGTAACTATGGTGGCTCTACAAAGTCTACATCTGAGGGGTGTCAATTCCTTGGTGGAAGAATTGTCTCATGGCAATGCAAGAAACAATCATGTGTGTCTGCATCAATTACTGTGCTCAAGAGCTTTGGATTCAGAATCAGATGCTGGACTATGGATTCAACTTCAAAGAGACTCCCATCCACATAAACAACAACATTGCTATCTCTATTACAGAGAATCCTGTGCAGCACTCAAGGACAAATCACATCAACATCAGGTATCATTTGATTAGAGACAATTTCAAAAAAGGATTAATCAAACTAGTTAAAGTTAACGCAAATGAATAATATGCTGATCTGTTCACTAAAGCTTTTGATGAACAAAGATTCAAATATCTTGTATCAGCTATTAGGATGATTAACTTTGAGTAGATTTTTGTTAAACTTAAATCAATTCTATTTCTAAAATCTGTGTGTCCTAAGTTGTCTATTTTATCATCTTCATAAGCCCAGTTTCCTTTGGAATAAAAATTTTCAAAAGATATTCGTCTTCGGAAGAACATTATGTCTTCAAATCAAATAACTACTTATAAGACATTTACCTTCAGAAGAAATTCTAGTATATCTTCCGAAGCATAAATATGCTTCTAAGTACTTACATGTATTCGAAAGGCAATTTTCTTCCGAAAATAGTTAAGTCTCGGAAGATTTATTCTCTTAAAAATAAAACTTCCAAGTCCTGATTTCTTCCAAAACCAAACATGTCTCGGAAGCAAAATTCTCTAAGTATTTTCCTTCCGAAGAAAAATTTTCACAAATCTTACGAATATCTTCCGAAGCAAAATGGCTTCGGTAGCTTTTCTTAAAAACTTTCGAAGACAAAATTACCTTCGGAAGATTTTCGACTTCCAAGAAAACTACCTTTTTGGGCGCTTTTTAAAGGTGGGACCGACATTCGGATTTCAAAGTTTATCATTTTGCATTAACTTTGTCTCAAATCTATTTCATATATATTCTCTCTCAACGATTTCCCTCTTTCACTTTCATCTTCATCCGAAAATTCTCTAACCTAAATTCACCCACAAACCGCCCTTGTTCTTATCTTCCTTCACAACAAAGTTACCTCAAAATGGCCAACCATCATCATAGAAACCAACCCGATTTCTCCATACAACTTCACAGGCAACATAATCAAGCTGCTCTGTTAAACTCTGAGAAAGATCTTGGTTTCTCAGGGGTTTGTTGCTTTCTCACTCTATCAAACTACTTCACCTCCCTCACCATCGATCCTCTACTCTATGATGATCAACTATTGGAATTCTGGAGGACCTGTCAAGAGGTCACCATGGATGGGGAGAAGGCACTGTCTGCCACAGTGCAGGGGAGGACAATCTTCATCACTCCAGCATCCATAAACTCACATCTAAGGTTGGATGATGTAAAAGGTGATTTGTCCTTCCCCAAATCTGTTGTCAACTATACCTTTGGTCAGATGGGCTATGACGAGGATTTCACTATCATGACCTTTAGGAAAGGGAAGGTTTCCTCTTAATGGAAATACCTCCTCCATGTCATCATTCATAGTCTATCTAACAAGCATAGAGGATGGGACCAAGTTCAAGAGGACCTTTCCTACATAGTCCATGGGATGGTTCAGGGTGTCAAGTTCATGTATTCACATTTTTTGTACATTAATTTACTAGCAAACTTGGACTCCTTAGAATATTACATGTTCCTTTGATATGTCCAGCATATTTTGAACTGTGAACTGGGCTCACAGTTGAGGGGAACAGGTAATGTTCTAAAATTAGGACACATGATGCCCGGCATCGTCAAGACTATGAGAAAGCCAACTGTTGGCTTCTCAGGGGTAGAAACAGCCCTTGTCGCAAAAATGTTAGAGCTCATTTCTCAAGGTGACAACCTAGCAGTACTTGCTAGTGTTGAACCCACAACTTCTACTTCTTAACACACTATACAGCCACAAATAACCATCACCTACCAAGGAAAATCCAAACGAACCCCTACACATGCTACTCAGTTTGTGAATGCCCTTATATTACCACCCACACAAGAGGAAGTGGACACTAGAGCTCCTACTTCTCCTGAGGAGCAAACCACTCCCATCTTACCAATGATGAGTGCTAAAGTTCCTCATGCTCTGCCTGATGAGCTCACAACCCATCAAAGCCTCAAGCCTTCACTTAGAATCTCTAACATCTCTAGTGAATAACCTTCAAGGGACAGTTACCATCCCCAGCCTCTTGATCTAAACCAACCCATTCCAAACCTAGAATTCTATGATGATGAAGAGACAGGATTCAGTGAGTATCATGAGTCTCTCTTCTCCTCCCCTACTCAAGGAAAGATGAATACTCTTGTTTCTCCTATGTCTAGCCCATATCATCACCTACTACTGAGGTGGACTTCCCTGAACCTGTTTAGGAAGTCCATATGGAAGAGGCTCTCACTTTAATGAGTGATTACATCATTAACACCTTGACCATGGCAACCCAGCCCATTGACACTTCACTTGAAGCTATCATGGTGCAGGGGAAATGCAGCGGCCAAGAACGAAGTGTTGGTGATGAGGAAGAAGACTTAGGTCCTATTCTCTTATCCTCCCGTGATTCTTCTGATGAAGATGAGGGGAATATGAGACTAAAGGTGCAACAGCTAACTCAAACATGCACCTATTTAGTCTCCAAGGTTAGCCACTTGGAATCTCAGGTGACTACCATGCTAGAAAGGTTCAATGATCAGCAACTTGAGATTTCTGATCTCAAGGAACAACTAGCTGGGAGACCTTTAAGGAGGACTCAACCAGGAACACAAGAACCTATGGATGTGACAAACCTAACCCCTAGCTCACCTATGCAAGAGGGTGATGCAACCAAGAAGAAGGAGAAGTCCAAGCAATCACAGAACCTAGGAGTTCTTCACTGAGTATGGACATTGAGGATTCACCAACCGCACTTGCTATTGTCCATACTCAGCAACCTTCTCAAGTCCATATTGATGTGGACTCACTCATTCAAAGTCTGTTTGAGGAGGGTATTCCGAGAGCTATGTGTACCCCACCCCATGATGCTAAGAATGAAATACTTGGGCGGAGATATGATGCTGATAGGAGAGCATAGATTTTGCATAGACTTTAGGGGCAGCAAGAGGTTTTCAATTTTTAGACCTTGAAGTTCTATGATAGTCTTCCTCTAGTCCACACACCACTTGCCAATCCTTATCAAAATAGGCAAGCAGACAGACTGGCTGAGAGGATTCAAGACAGGATTATTGAAGAGTTTAGACAAAGAAGAAGACAAAGGTTAACAGGTAATGTCATTCGTCAACTAGATGTTGAGGTGGAACCTAAGATTAGCTTCGAAGGGGAAACCTTGACCGAAGGCCCGGTGATAGACCCTGTGAACCTTATTACAAGAACTGCTTCAACATCATCAACCCTCAGTGAGGCACCAACTGATGAAGGTGCTTCACAACCTCTCTCTAGCCAGAGCTTGACTGCTGAACCAAGCAATAAAGGCCAAATATCTCTCCACCCTGAGTCACCAAGGCCTGTGCATGACAAAGGGAAGAGGAAGATGACCTCTAAGGAGATTGAGGAGAAGGAGAGAGAAGAAGAGGAAGCTAAGGGGAAAGAGTTCAAGAAGGTCTCCAGGTCTCATGGAAGCTGCTATCAGGGCTGCCCCAGGCCAAATACTCAAGATGATGAGTTGAGGCCAACCAGATTAAACTACCTGGGGACCAGGAACTACAACATAGATGAACTTATCTTTCTTCCTTAGAGCAACTCAATGAACTGGTAGACACAAAGCTGTTAAAGGAAAGGAAAGAGGCAGAGGATGTAGAATTGCTCCTATAAATCAAGGAAGAAAGGAGACAGAAAAGGTTCTACAAGCATGCTCCTATCCTCTCCCTAGTTTAGGAAAGTCCCGAGAAAGAGGTTGTGGTAACTGAACAAACTCAGGTAGACAAGGAAGCTCATAGACAAAACATGAATAGCTACCTAAGTGCCACAGGACTCTATCAGGCATCTACACTTCTTCCCTTATCATATGAATATGTTGAATTCGAGTATCTTAAGCAACCAGTGCAAGAAGTTATCAAAGAACGAAAGGATACTACGAGAAAAATGAGGGAAGAAGATGCAAACTCAAGAGCCATCATCTAAAAGAGTCAAAAGAAGTCCGCTGATAGATAGAGGATGATGAGCTTCTTGAAGCTGTATGGTTTCTCCAGAAGGAGGCTTGGTCCAGTGTCTCTATCCATTATGGATGAGCACATTAAAGTGATCAAGCAGAAGATTAAAAAGGGAGAACTTGTTGACTTGAATTCTCCACCAAGTCAAGCTCAACCTAAAGTTAAGGTAAAGGTTAAACCCACTGAGACAACACAACCTAAGCCTAGAGCTACATCTTAGCCAACTTCATCTTCTAATCCATAGCAGGGTCCAAATCCCTTTACTTCTGACCTTGTGAGGGAAGAGGACCCAAGTTAGAAAGACATAACAAGTCAACCTGGTGCTGATGGCTAGTCTTCTCAGTTAAACACTTCAAAGAGGAGGAAAAGGATGGCTAGGAAGAGTGGTTCTAAAAAGACGTCAAAGGCATCTACCTCTACACCTGAGGATGAGTCAGAGCATACTGAGGTAGTGCAAGAAGAGGCTGCTCAACCAACTCCAACTCAAGTAGAGCCTCTTGCAACTAAAAGACCCATCCTGTCCTGGACTTTTGCTACTAATCCAGACAGGTGGTATGTCATCAGAGATCAAGGAGGTCAAGATGTCTATTTCTAGTAACACATGTTTGATCTTCCTCTGCATGATCTCCATGACATGAGAATGTATTATGAGAGTCTTAGGTATCCTGATCAGTTAATAAAGAAAGGAATGATCTTGATCCTGATGAGGACTGTCAATATCTAAGTATACTTCTCTATTTTGATAGCACCAGCCTAGGGGGGGTGTGTAAGGTTATACTTGAAAGGCCGATGCAACTAAAGAAACCAAAGCAACCAAGGAGCTTCCAGCTTGCATGCACATTGTGGAGAGTAGCAGTTACTTCAAAAGTTTTACACTTCTCAAAGCAAATTATTCTAAGTGTAAAATCTTTCGAAGCCAAAGAACAAATCTTCCGAAGCCAAAGAATAAGTCTTCCAAAGCTTCAAAGACAAAGTCTTCTGAAGCCAAAGAAGTGAAGACTGATTTCTTCCGAAGATAGAGAGGACATGCTTTCTCTGATCTACTTTTGCATAAAGCTGACCAACTTTCCGCTGCAACTTTGAAGACTCACCAACATGCATGAGTCGGTGAAAAGTTCCATGCTTTTGTAATTGTTGATTATGGTTTAAGGTTTGTAACTTTCTACTTTGTACCTTTTATCCTTTTTATAATATATTAGGATGTGAGCTATGGCATGTCATAGTCACTAGTCAAAAGGAAATCTGCCTTTTGACTTTACATTGATCTTGTTGTCTAGATTAGTGTTTCCAGTTGGCCTTTAAAGTATGGTCGGTTGTAGGATGTAGTATAAAGTATCTCAGGTTCTTATATTTCCTTTATGCTTTGTAACACTTGTTAAGGAACTAGAGAGCAATATACAACATTCTTGAAAATGATACTTATCTTGTTCTTTTTCTTAGTTTTGTCTTATTGTTTACTTGTGTTGTTAGTATCATTCATACAAACATGGTTCTTTATTTGATTTGTTAAGTGTTCTAACACTCTCCTTATTGTGGGACTGATTGTATTAACCATCCCTTAACCGGTCCTGCAATCATCTTATCAAACATATTTCAAATGGGTTTTGCTTGATTATGTTTGTTCTTATGTCATTACTTGGTCCCCAAGTTTTTGGAATAATGATAACTTGAGGATTCTGGTGTTAAAACTTCATCAAAAGCACGTTTATACGATCATTTGGTGTAAGGCCCCGTTCCCGAAACGCTTACAGCTAGTCAATCATTGCACACAAAGCATAAAATATACATTAAATTAACCAAAATATTGCAACGGAATTCTTTTAAACAAACTATTTCATTATAATTGCTTTTACAAAATAATACATTGTAGTTAACTGTTAGAAAATATCATAATTTGCATTACATCACAAAAACATTATAATTCAAACAACGGATGCCATCCAAAAAACAATGCCAAGTAGCTGCCCCGTGCCATCCTCAGCAACCTTACCTGCCAACTGGAAACACATAAAAGTCAACGTTGCTGAGTGAGTTCTAGTTTTATAAAATAAAATACTTTTCTTTCGTTTAAAACCGTACTTTGCTATCGTAAGCGATCATACATCATACGTACAAATAGATAATCTCATTATTATCTTTCATCATCGTCAACTTACATTCATTCATTATTGCTTATCGTACATTTCATTCGATCATTATTACTTTCACTTCTCTATGCTCCAGGCTAATGCCTCGAGCTATACCCTAAACATCATGCATAAGGTGGGTACTGGACCGAATACTATAAATAGACTTCAAACATCATGCCCGAGGCGGCCCAGCACCGGGGTATCATCATTTGGACCAATGCCATGTGCTATACCCCAAACATCATGCACAAGGCGGGTACTGGGCCGAAGACTATAAATAGACTTCAAACATCATGCACTAGGCGGGCACCAGCACCGGGGCAAGCGACAATGTTCACGTACGTATGGTCAGTCACAAAGACTAGACCCCAGTGTGCATACTTCTAGGGTAGGTAACTCACACACCGTTGAGCTAACACCCTTCATTGGGTGTGAACCTCCTTACAGTGCTTGCAAGGCTTTTCTTACTTCCGATCGTTCATTAATGCATGCATTCATTCATTCTTACTTCACTTTAGTTATCTTCCACTTTCGTTAAGTAATACTTTACATAAGCATATACATACGTCACACCAAGTAAGGTCATGACATAAACATAACATGTAACAACATCATCACAACAACATACAAAGCATGCAAAACATAAACAAGCACAGTCCCCCATAAAACCTCCTTTCTTAACACTTAAGCTCTACATCCCAAAATCTCAGAAAATTCCATCTCCTTAAAGAAATACGGATGAGCAAACAAATGCGGAGGAACAGTCAAATGCGGATGAGTAACCAAATGCGGATGAATAGAAAAATGCGGATGAGTAACCAAATATGGATGAACACCTTAGAAAATATACTAAGTGTCCCAAAGAAATACTCATGAACCAAATGCGGATGACTGAAACTAATACGCACGAACAAAACAAATGTGGATGAACATACAACAAATGCGGATGAACAACACTTATGCAAATATTCAAACTTAATGCGGATGATCAACTAACCTGAACCCGCACCTTACACTATAATCAGTTCCCAATCCTCATTCTTATACATTCATCGCACCGATCTAGCATGCTAATCTCTTAGAACAAGCATACAACCATATAAACCGAGCAAAACATGCAGGCCCTAACACACCCACTAAAAGAACAGGGCCAAAGTTACGATACAAAATACTGGTCATATTAAAAAGTTAGTTACATGCATTTCCAGCCCCAAAACAGGTTTAAAACATAGAAACCGGGGATCTAGAACTCACCTTAACAGCCTTCGAGTATGACTTCCTTCAAACCCGTTTGCAAATGAGTTCAAACACCTTGAATTCGGATTCTTCTTCTTCCTTCTTCACAATCCGAAGCTCTTATCTGCTTTCTCTCTCTACAATCCGAATGAAAAGTGGTGTGCAGATAGAGTGGGCTGCCATGCCCACTTTTGTACCAACTTTTTATACTTTTTGTCCTTTTTGACACATTTAGCCCCTCAACTTGGGTTAAATTGTGTTTCTTTCTTTTTCTACACATTTATTCTTTCTTTCTCGTCTTTTAAAATTTTCTGGGTGTTACATTTGGACCAACAAAACCATAAACCCCCCCTCTTGGATACTTATTATAATCAACCTCCACCCCTCAAAACCCTAAACCGCATCCACCCGCATTTCACCGACAACAGCTCATTCCCTTAACCCCATTCATGAATCCCTCGGTAACCCTGTGACAACTTCATTGTTCCAATCGTTAGCCCGTACAGTATGTCTTTTCTTTGTGGTTCATTACATTACGGTTTCAGGAATTCCGGACCACAAGTTCTTCGTGATTTCTTGGTCACGAGTACCAGGTTTGTGTCGCTAGAGATAATCTGTGTGCCCGACAGTTATATATAGGTGTATATATGTATATATATGCTAGTGGTTGTTCATGCATATATTTTATGTATATATATGTTGGTAGTTGTTCATGTTTATCTTTTATGTGTGTATATATATATATATATATATATATATATATATGTATATATATATGTATATATAGTGTTGTGTGTATGTATTGCATATTGTTTAGATGTAGGTGCATAGTTTTGGCGGATAGTAGTGGGTTCAAGTGGTCGGGTTGGGTGTTTTGTTATGTTGTGCGCGTGTTTGGTTGTGAATTAGAGTTTCTGTGGTATTTTTTATGTGTGTGTATGGTGTGTGGGTATGGTGGGTATGCTAAAGTGTCCATGGTGCATGGCTATAGAAAAGTGGTCTCGGTTGTAGTGAAGACCAAAAAGGGGGAGGGTATGGTAAGTGATTCAGGTGCATGATATATATATATATATATATATATATATATATATATATATATTAATGCATGGGTGCGCTGTATGTATGTGTGTGGGTGTGTTCTTTCTCTTTTCGGGTTCTTGAGTGTGTTTGTGCACATATGGTTTGCTTTTATGATGTGTATGTGACTGTGGTTATTATACATAATATATACGTACATATACTACACATGGGTTATATATAAATATATTTTGTGTGATAAATGATCCTATATATGTAAGTATATTTACTTTGAGTGTTGTAGGTCTACCTTATTATGCTTTCAGATGCATGTGATGAGCGTCTATGTCGTTGGGCATGGGGTTATTGAAGGTATTGAAGGTTTATGTTGTGACCGAGACATGAGCTTGAAACCATATGGTTCAGTATTGGTAATTTAATATTAATTGAATATTAAATGTCAATCCAGGTTATTCAGGAACCTGATCTTTTGGGGTTACAATTACTTGTTGATGTGCATTCGAGGTGACTTTACGGCCCTGCTTTACTTATAATCCTTTTAGGGAAGAGAAACATGTTCATTTCAAACGTTCATTCATCAGATCAGTATTACTGTAAATATCACATGATTACTAGTGTTGTACCAACTTAAGTTTTCATTTTTGAATCATTAATGTATTTTCTTTAGCAAGGTAATTCTGAGTAGACTGCATGACTGCATGTCAAACAGGTGTTTAATTAACCTAATTTCTGTTACTGTGGTCTGGTACCCGTAGCCGAAGCATACTTATTTTGTCAGCTTTGTTTGTGAACTTCATACACTACGTAACTCATTATGTAGACTAGCTATCTACTTTTATTACTTTGTTTACTGGTAATGCTTTCAACTATATTACTGTTTATCAAAACTTGTAAACTCACCAATCATGTGTTGACACTTTAGCATGTTTCTTTCAGGTTCATAAGGTGTGCATGTTTAGGAGCATGGCATCTATTCCATCATATTCTAATTCTTTCGGAAACAACTTAAACGCTAGTTTTCACAAGTTTGCATTAATTTGGGTTGCGTGTGTCTTGCACTAGTTGAATTAAAAATGATTAACTGTTTACGCTTCCGCAAATGTTCTCTTGAATTTTACTACTAATTATCCTTTTGGGATTTTCTAATAATATTGAACAACTATGTTTTGTAATTATTGTGTCGTTAGGTGTAACTATCGGCTGAGATCCTATTATGTCATGCGCCTAATGGTAAAACCCTGTTTGTGGAAATTAAGGGTGTGACAAACTTCTATGATACAAGAACTTACATATCCTATGATGTCTTAATAGTTCCCTCACATAGACTGTCAGTCTAAGAGTAATAAGTTGTACTCCTGTCATGACGCATTCCAAGCACCCTTTATAAGCATTCCTAGAATCATGGCATGAAACGACTATCATGATTGAAGACAATCGACGTAGGTAATCTATTTCTATCCTCAGTTTTACTAACATAAATTCTTGCCAACATTTCCATCTTGTAGCCCTCACGAATAGGCAGTAAGTTGGCAGATTTGGTCGTTTTATCCTAAATGACCTAATTCAAAATTTTCCCACTACTAGTTCGTGATGAAGTTCACATTAATGTTTTTTCTCCACTTTCATTTCAGAATCTCTAGCTGTTACAACAAGCCAGGTGGCCTTTAATGCCACGCTTTAGCCTTCGAACAAGTTAAACACTCGCACATGTAGTCCGCCATGTCCCCTTTTATTCCAGACCGCCAATATAAGTCCTCAAGATCTTGGTACCTCTTTTTAGAGTAAGGATAAACAATATACTTAAACTTCTGTGCTTCATCCAACACCAATGGCTGCACATTAACCATAGATGGAATCCAAATTTGATTGGTGAAATACAATCCTTCATCGTCCTTTTGTACATACTGTTTGTCTAGACCTCTCAAAGCCTTATTCTGCATATTCGGTCCCCTTCTTGACTCGACTTGAGTAGCAACTATGTGGGTTTTGATACCCAAATGAATAGTCATTCTCAATTCCCTGATGCACACAGGTTTGACTTTTTTTCATACGGCTGAAACGTCGGAACCCATATTTGCCTTTCTCGGGGGTCAACAGTTTTCACAGTCGTAGTCACTAAACAACTCAATTCAACGTCTCTGCTTTATGTTCAGTTCTTTATGATAGAAAGTGTGTTGAGAACTCTTTTGTTCAGTATAGATGACAACTTGCAGAACTTAGCATATATTTTCTCTTTTTCCAACAATTCCAGGGCTGTCCCCACATGTTTCTCATGATCCTCCCCGTCCTTAAATAAATCAAAATATCCTCAATGAACACTATGAAAATGTATTCAAATATGGCTTACACATCCGAACCAAGTTCGAGAACACCGCAGGTGCCTTTGTTAGCCCAAAATGCATAACTATGAACTCATAATCTTTGTAACAAGTTCTAAATCTTCCTTTGGTATGTCATTCTCATGTAATCCAAGTTGATGATTTCCGAATGGAGATCAATATTCACAAAGGTACGGCGATACTTGAAGCTGATCGAATAAGTCATTTACCCTCAGTAATAGATAATGGTTCTTGACTGTTAGCTTATTCAGCTTTTGATAGTCCATGCACGTCCTGAAGGACATATCATTCTACTCAACAAAAAGCATTGGCGCCCATGGCGAGTGACTAGGTTGTATAAATCCTTATCTAATCATTACTGAAGTTGATTAGACAAATCTTGGATGTCCAAAAGCGCTAAATTATAAGGAGCCCTAGCAATATGCATCACGTTAGGTACAAGCTCAATCTGAAAGTCCACCTGTTGATGGAGGCATTAATGCCAAATCCTCCAAAAGCACTTCCTGAAATTCTCACACAACAGCTATGTCATCTAGCTCTTATTCCTTCACCTTTATGCTCATGATCTGCATCTTATCCTCTTTTGATCTCTCTCCAGGTGTCTCACCATTTTGCAACGACATGCGAGCATCTTCTCATCGAAGATGATCTCAACCCTATTCCTTGACAATCAATCCATTCCTGCAATCATGTCGAACTTCCAAGCCAAAATCATATAAGAAGTAAAGGCATGATCCACTAATAGTATAGTACAGTCCTAAATTATCTCCCTAGTATTTACAAGACTGCAATTAGCCTATTTCAAAACACATATCCTCATAAATAGGGTCAAATCCAACTTAGTTACAAAAGTGAAGGTCACTATGTCTTGGTCTTGTTGGGCATCATTGACACCAGTCATGAATGCCTTTCTATGAATAGGGTTGTCATATTACTGTTGGTCCTTCTGATCGATATAACAGTGCAATTGATGTGTAAACAAGGAATTCCCACTGAATCAACACCACAATATCAATAACATAATGAACAATTTTAGAATTGAAGCAATAATAATCAATCAATGGCTCAAGAATAATGATAAATGAACTTCCAGCCGACACACACAGTTGCCACAAAGATATTTCAGTATTAGGGATTTGTAAAAACTTCCTTACAAAGATAAAAACATGACAATATATAAGCAATGTTAGATTCGCTGTGTCATGACCATCAACTAGATTCACCCGGCAGCGAACTACAGTTTCACCGGGTGACCTAGGACAGCTGACTACAACGAAACTGTAGTTTCGCCCGTAGTTTCACCGGGTCAAAGAAACTATAAAAATGCAAATTACAAGGAAACAAACTAACATTCAACCTATTACATACATAACAAAATAATCCTAACAACTATGGTGAGTCCAACCTATACTAGATCATCAATACTCCCCCTAGGTTGGACCTCACCTTTGATCTTCTTCTTCATCTCCCACTTGCACAACAGCTTCTTCTCCCCTTGCACTAGCCTTTTCAAATTTTCTTGTCAGCTCCTGTGCATTCATCTTCAATTCATCAGTTTGTAATACTTTCTCACTAAGCACCCTGATCTCAGCCATCACACCAAGAGCCTTGTTAGCCACCTTCATGAATAGACTGGCTTCAGTTCTTGTTTTAGCTCCAGCTCCAGCTTTGATGTGGTTCTCACATAGCACCACCAAGTCTTCATTAGAGAATGAGAACACTTCCATTGGGTAAAATAGTTTAATCTCTTCACCACCTTTCAATCTAATCACATTCCCTAGTATTGTTATCGTAGAACCACTTCTCAAACTTTTGTAGTCTTTGGGGAAGTGGATTGGGCACTTTCACTCTATTAACTGTTTTGGCTGGCTTGAGCTTCAACACTATCTTCCCCTTTCCTGTAGCCCAATCCAAATCCTTCTTGGATCTCCTCCTTTTCTGTTTTCATGTATCCAAATTGTTGGTCCTTCTGATCGAAATAACAGTGCACTTGATTGATAAACACAAACAAATCCCACTGATAACATAGATATCAATGATGTTTATGTGAAATCTATATCAAACAAATATAAAATGGATGAATATATGAATAACACTCAAGAACACCAAATAAATCCATTGTTTGATCTGAATTAATTGCTAAATATATTACAAAGTGAAAGCCCCTCAATCAATGGCTCATTCATGCTCACAAAACCTAATTGTCACTAAACTATATATAGTGATAATATTCACTAATGACATATTATGCCCCTAGACTTAGACAATTAGAGAAATTCCATATAAAACATAAAAATTAGTTAAACGTAAATAAATATATTTTGTTGACACAAAATATATTTATTAACAATAAACTCCTAGTCATTTATATATTCAACATCTTGTCTCGGTTCTTCGTTTCTCGGTTCTTCATTTCAAATGCGTCTGTTTGCCTTTTTCGATGACTTTGACAGTGACGTTGACCTTTGTTGACTTTGACTGTGTTGATAATATAGACTATCCTTATTAGACCCAACAATACTCCCCCATAGTCTATCATTATCAACGTCTTGTATCGTGATCAGCATCGATGAGTCAACCATATAATGATCTTCAATCTTCCCCTAGATTGATGATCTGGTATTGATGATTTTTCATCTTTCAGGCTCCCCCTTTTTGTATGCTCCCCCTCTTAGTGTGCATTCTTTGTGAATAATCAGGAACAACTTTTCTAACTCTCTATTCTTGAGTGGTTCAGAAGATGTAAGAGGAGGAATCCTAGCTCAGTATCTTCTGCAAACTTGAGGAACAGGTTCTCTGATTAGGTACTTTGCTCAGTTGATGATCGGCCATCATTTAAAGCAAAAATCTGTAACATAATCACAACCGCAATCTTGCAAATTCTTGTCAGATCATTTCAGTTAACAAATAAACCCGTGTTTATCTGTGTGTGCAATTTCCCATGAAATGCATGTGAAAATAATAACATTTTAATAGCATAATGTAGAAGACTTGAAATAATTTGAAATGAAAAACCCCCTTTTATATATATATTTTTTAATCACCTTACACCAAGAACTGATTCGATCATGAGATCACATCGTCAAGATATACTTAAGCACAAGGATGTATTTAAACATCGACAAGTTAGTGAGATCACACTAAAGCAGAGTCTGATCACAATTTTAAAAGTTTGATAGCCAAAAACAGTTCAAGAATGATTGTTGGTATATTTTTCCAATTTAAACCCATTCCTTATTCTTTTCAACGAGTGACCAGCAAAAGATTTTATCATGTTTTAGGTTCGATTAGAGAAGCTCAGGTAACTTGGTTCCCACATACATCCGGTAAAGAAATAATCCCGTCATCAAGGCTTATTGAGTAATATGATTAACTCTGCTTGATTTTCTTTTGAGGTTCAACAATGATCTTAGTTTAAGAATTACTGTGTTTCTATTTTAGGGAACAGATGATGAGAGCTCTAGGTCTATACTTACGTATAACAGAGGAGATGATCATCTAAGCATGCTAATGAGAGCTTCAGGTCTATACTCACGTATAACGGAGAAGATCATCGCTCCATGTCAATGCTTCCACATAGCAGAGGAGATAAGCACGAAATATACATTTGAAGAGCTAACGAGAAGCTACATTCAGGACTTGGGGATAGGGAGATTCTGGGAATGGAAGGGATCAAGGCAGAAGTCAGATACTCTCAACCCATTTTTATGAGACTTGTAACTTTATGCAGGCCGAGATGTCATGGAAATGATCCTTATCACCGAGTTCTAAAGCTTTAGTTAGGCTATAGAATCACTGTTTACTTTGTTTTCAGGCTGAGCCTACCATGCAAATGAACTTCCAATTGTTCGAAAATACTAAAAAAACCAATAAATCAAGAGCACAATGGCTCTGATACCATATTGTTGGTCCTTCTGATCGATATAACAATGCAATTGATGTGTAAACAAGGAATTCCCACTGAATCAACACCACAATATCAATAACATAATGAACACTTTGAGAATCTAAGCAATAATAATCAATCAATGGCTCAAGAATAATAATAAATGAACTTCTAGGCGACACACACAGTTGCAACAAAGATATTTCAGTATTAGGGTTTTGCAAAAACTTCCTTACAAAGATAAAAACATGACAAATATATAAGCAATGCTAGATTCGCTGATAGTTTCGCTGGCTAGCGAAACTGTCTTGACCATCAACTAGATTCACCCGGCAGCAAACTACAGTTTTGCCTGGAGACCTAGGATAGCTTACTACAAGCGAAACTGTAGTTTCGCCCATAGTTTTGCTGGGTCAAAGAAACTATAAAAATGCAAATTACAAGGAAACAAACTAACATCCAATCTATTACGTACATAACAAAATAATCGTAACAACTATGGTGAGTCCAACCTATACTAGATCATCAATTATGTTACCCTGGGTTTGCATAAATTGTAGACTAGATTTGTGTTGTTTTTTCTTTAATTTTGATTGACCATTTGACCTTGTGCCCTATTTAACCTTGTATATGCATTTAGTTGATGCTCTTGGCTTCCACACTCATAATGTGAACGTCAAACTCTAACCAATTTGACCATATTAACTGGCACAACTGGGTTACCCTTGGCTAAGTGCTCTAATTGATTAAAATTTAAACATGCATGTTGTGGCATCATAGTTAGATGATGCAGATTACACTTATTAAACTCCAGACAAGTGCAGACATAGTCCTTCATTGCCAGCACGGCAGCCACATATCCTTTCCCGACCATGTCCTTCTTGTCCATGTTAACTCCAGCTAGTTTACCTGATTCCCTAACATCCTTCTAAGTCTCACTAGCTTTCTCTAAGCACCAATAAGAACCATCTCGTCAGCCAAAGTTCATGTCTTTAGTATTGCCCTCTAAATGGTTGGTTTTGGTAGCAACCATCATTCCACGACTGTGGAACTAGTCCTATGAGGTGCTCTCAACCTTACTTGATTTATGTGTCATAATTGTGGCACCAACTTTTCCAGCTTATGGAAATGGTAGGTATGGGCGTCATGACCACATCCCCTACTATTGTATTATTCCAAGACACAAGATCTAACTTTTCCATCTAGCCCATAAGGCAGTACTCCCCAGTTACCAATCCTTTAAGCTCATCAAAAATCATGGCTATAACAACCTCCATACCTCGAACTAGTGTTTGGGTATTCTACTGTGTCACACCCCGAAAAGCGCAACAGAAGGGCACGCGTGCGATGGAGATAACGGAAGTTGGATTACTTCCAACAATTATTAAGCAAACAAGTCATGGATACCAAAGTTAACTATTATTATAGAATGTTATTACATTGATCCAAAAAGAAGTCTTAACTTGAAAAATAAAATAGTAATAACATATCATTGTTTAAACATTAACAAGAAATTGTTAAACGGCAGCGGAAAATTGGGTCCCTAAAGTGGTATCCAAACTTGATAAGTTTGCCGTTAAAACCCTTTTCATTCCCATGCATGCCTAATCACCTGAAAAACACGCCCAAAAGTTTATCAGCAAAAAGCTGGTGAGTTCACATGTTTATATAAAAATGTTATCATAAGTTCCGTTATAAGAAGATATTATTATCCCGGAATCAACTCCTGGATCATCAAGGACTAGCTAGGTCCACTACCTATGATCGCAACCAAGAGCCCCATAATCAAACCAAGACAAAAAGTCCTTCAAAATCCTTTCAACAAATATTCTTTCCCAATAGATCTACCAATATATCCTGTGGCCCTCCAAGGGTTAATGATTATGGAAGAGGGCAGTGTGTACAAATAATAAAACAACTCAAGGCTATCATAAAGATCACACAGTTATTCGATAATTAAATCATATCACACATAAAACGCTATAGCATGTTTTTCCCCCCAAAATACTTAAATAAAACGTTATTTAAGAATAGGGGCTGTGAAAACTCACCTTCAAATGTGACAGAGAGATGATCTAGCAAAAATCGAGCCCGAAAAATAAACAACCATTTAACGCCTTAAACACAAAGGATCTATTAATTGTCGAGTAATAAGTCTATACGTAAGTTGTTTACCCAACTCACTAGCCTTGTCTTGAAAAATCTATTTTCAAAAAGACCCGTTGGTGACTTTTGGTTTAGTTTAATAATTTGTATTATATGTGATAAGTATTTATTTATTAAATAAACCATTTAACCTTTAAACAACAACCACATAACACACAAAATAGACACATGAAAATATATAAAAATATAACGCAAAATTTACTACGTTATGTACTATAGATACAACCAAACAAAAAAATAAATAAACAAATAATTAAATAAATAAATAAATATTAATTCCTATTAATATTTTATTTAGGATTAATATCCATATTCTTGCTCTAGTTAAGAAATCTAATTCTTATATTATTACTTTATAAATATTACTTTTTAACACAACTCAACTTTTATTAATCTTTTTAACAAATAATTAAATTTTAATAGTAAAACATATATAAAATTATTTTAGAAAAGTTATACTTTAAAAATATGTTTTATTATGTTTGACTCAAATTTCACCTGTACACAGTGATTTTTGACCCGAAACCGCATGGTTTTATACGCATAAACCGTACATCAACCCATATATATCATTTGACTATTTTATATGTCTAAATATGATTCTCTTATCCAAAAACCTTCTGAAATATAAAATCAGTTCTAAAACAGTCCATAATTTTTAACCCGAAATTAACGGTTTTCGGCTTTTCGCGCATATAAAGTCACCACCAAAGACCTTGCTTTTTATGGTTTGTTATATACTTAAAAATGTATGTTTTTAACTTAAAACAAAATATTATTTTCTGTCCAAAACCGGACATGTACAAAAGTACTTGTTTTAGACCCGAAAACACCATTTTTAACACGTTTTTAAACGTAAAACGTTTACGAGATTAAATCCAATCATCAAGAATTTTATTTATAGTAAGATTACTAAGTTTTAACTTATATTTTAAGGTTTTAAACTTATTTTTCCAGATCTTTACACAGATTCTTGACTTGTTGGCTATTAACTTTTATGACATGACCTCTAGTGGTCATGTCCCATCTACATTGAGTATCTTAAATTTTAATTTGTTTTTATTTTTTCTTAAAATCAAATGTGAATAAAAACATCAACTATTTCAAATCATAATCACCATATACATGGATCATTTCAATCATTTCTCAAACCATAAGTGAAGAACAAATCAAGAACAAAAGTGTAAACCATATATACATACATATACATGATTTCATACATACATACATAGTCCAAATCATAGATTTTATCTTGTGTTCTTAGTTTTATTTCAAAAAAACATACTTAAAATCAAAAGATTTCAGATCATGATCACCATTATTCATGGATCATCTCAATCATTTATTAAATCAATAGCAAGATGGGTTCAAGAACATCATTCTTTACATAAAATCATGTATTACTTATTTTCATCATTTGATAGACACCTTTTGGAGATTGGTTTCTTATGATATTCATAACCTCAAATCAAAGTTTGATCATCTTGCATGCAAGAGAAAATCAACAAAATGTTAAAAGATAATCAAAACATAAAATCATCACACACATACAAACACTTACGGGACACACACATTCACACACACACATTGTTTTACAACACATTATCTTGATTAAAACCTTTGTTTGAACCTTGGATTTCAAGAAAAGCTAGTTTTTGGTAAACAAAACTTTCAACAATAATTCATAAGTCATGTTGCATGACATAAAAGTTAAAGGTTCATACCTAAGATGAACAAATTTTGAAGATTCAAGAATGATTTCATTGAAGATTTTTTCTCCTTTGAGTTGGATTTAAGCAATGTTTTGCACCAAGTTCATAAGGGATCCTTGAAATCAAGAAATCAAAGCTTGAAACAAACTTTGGATGATCAAAATCAAAGGATTGAGGGATGTTCTTGGTGGTTCAGTCGTGAGTTAGAGAGAGTGGGAGAGGAGAGTGTGTGTAGGTGAGTTCTAGAGAGAGAAAGGGTGGGTTGAGTGTGTGTAAAAGATGGAGTTTGAAGTTGTTTATATAGAAATGATTGAGTATGTTAAAGTAAGTTAATCATGTGATTATATTGATGGTATGGCTGGTGGATCTCCAAGTGAGTTGCCACCCGTTGTAAGGCTGGTGTCGGTCTCATTAAATTTTTTGTAAAAATCTTAAACGTTCGGGTTTTTACGCGAAAATTTTATATCAAATCAAAGTATTAATTTGAGACTTTCCAAAGGTTCACAACATTTAATAATAGTGACAAAAAGTCAAGAATAAAAAATATACCCCATATAACACAGTATGCAACGGACTATACGTTACAACAAGACAATATTTTAAAAAGTCTTAATTTTACGCGATCAAGGTAAATAATAATTATTATTATTTTTCATGACTAATAATATTTTCACTTAAGATATATTAAATCATAAAAATCAACATATATTGACCATATTTGTTTAACTAAAATGTCCCTAACGTTCGTTAAAAGTTTTATCGCTACGCGACCCGGTAATTCTCAAAATTACCAATTATAAAATTTATGCACAAAGAGGCTTTGCTAGACCTTAAATGACCTTAATTATCATAAAATTAAGTCTTATTGTGCATTTAGTTATTTTATCACGTTTTATTAACGTACGAATATTAACCTGGAAACACAAGATGTCACATTCTCCCCTTGTTTAGGAAATTTTGTCCCGAAATTTCAGCTATAGCTCCAGATTATGATCTAGATGGAAAGAGGTGAGGGTATTTGCGCTTCATCTGGTCCTGTCGCTCCCAAGTGAACTCGGGACAATGCTTTGAGTTCCATCTAAGCTTCACCAACTTAACCCGACTCCTTCTAAGTTTCTGAATCCTCCAGTCAATAATTTCGACTGCTTCCTTGGTGAAATTCAGTTTCTCATCGATACAAACTTCTTCGGGTCGAATAACCAAAGCTTTATTAGCAAGAAACTTCTTCAATTGGATACATGGAACACATCATGTACTCCACTAAGTTCACAAGGTAACTTAAGTTGATATGCAACGGGACCAACTCGCGCCATAACCTCAAATGGTCCGATATATCGAACGCTAAGCTTTCCTTGCTTTCCAAACCACACAACTCCTTTCCAAGGCGAGACCTTTAGATAGACTTTGTCTCCAACCTGGAATTCCAATGGTTTCCTTCGATTATCCGCATAACTCTTTTGCCGACTCGCAGCAGCTTCTAACCTCTTTCAGATTTAAACAATCTTGTCCGTAGTTTCTTGGATAATCTCAGGTCCAGTCAATTGCTTTTCTTCAAATTTTTCCCAACAAAGCAGGAACGACACTTTATTCCATACAAAGCTTCAAACAGTCGGGGACATGGATGCCTCCCAGTTCTTTGAAAAATTTTCAATGAATCTCCGATAGTATCCAGCCAATCCAAGAAATTGACGCACCTCGGTCGGGGACTTGGGTGCCTCCCAGTTCTTAATTGCTTCAATCTTTGCCGGATCTACATGTATGCCTTTCTCATTAGCGACATGTCCAAGAAAATGACCTCTCGAATTCAAAACTAGCACTTCGAGAACTTTGTATACAGCTTCTCTTTCCTTAGCGTCTCCAAGATGATCTTCAGATGCTGTTCATGATCTTTCTTTGCTCTTGAATAGACTATTATATCATCATTGGATACTATGAAAAACTTATCTAAGTAAGGTTTACGTACTCTATTCATAAGATCCATGAACACAATGGGTGCATTTGTCAGACCAAATGGCATAACCAGAAACTCGTAATGGGCGTAACGTGTTCTGAATGTTGTTTTTGGGACATCTTCAACTGCAATCAACAATTGATGATAACCCGATCGCAGGTCAATCTTCGAGTAGAAACTGGATCCTTGAAGCTGATAATACAGATCGTCGGTTCTTGGTAATGGGTATCGATTCTTGATAGTGATTTTTTTCAACTCTCGGTAATCGATGCACATTCTGAACGATCCATCTTTTTCTTGAGAAATAAGACTGGTGCTCCCCATGGCGAGAAGCTTGGTCTTATAAATCCCTTATCCAACAATTCTTCTAATTCTTGGACAATTCTTGCATCTCGAAGGTGCTAATCGATATGGTGATCGGGCAACAGGAGCAGCTCCTGGTACCAAATCGATTCGGAATTCAACCTGTCTAGATAGAGGTGATCCAGGCAGATCATCAGAAAGACATCTGGATAGTCTCGCCTATCGGTATGTCTTCAAGCTTTCGCTCCTCATTCTTAGTACCCACCGCCTTGGCAAGAAACGCTTGATACCCTTCACGTAGATACTTGCAACCCTTCATTATATTGACGATCTTCAGGGTAGGTTTCCCTATATCACCTTGGATTGTCAAAGTTCCACCGTTTGGAATAGGGAGAAGAATAATCTTCTCGGAGCATATCACTTCAGCATGATGCTTTGACAACCAATCCATACCCACAACTATATCGAAACTACCAAGCACAACAGGTAGGAGGTCGATGTTAGAGGAATGACCCTCTAATTGCATAGTGCACCCTCTAACTACATCACATGCTTCAAATATCTTTCCGTTGGCTAGCTCGATAATATATTTCTTATCTAATTTACTAGATCTAAGGATAAGTAATGGTTCAAAGTTCTTTGACACAAAACTCATATCGGCACCAGTATCAAATAATAAAGATGCGAAATGGTTGTTGACAAGGAACTTACTAGTAACGACGGACGGTTCCTCTCTTGCCTCCTTCGCATTCATCTCAAACGCCCTGCCCCTTGCACTCGATCCTTTCATCTTGGGGCATTCCTCTTGTAGTGACCTTCAGCTCCACATTCAAAACACATTGGCCCAGTTTTCTCGGGCTTCTCAATCAACTTTACTCGAAAATTCTGAGCTTGATGCCCATACTTGTTACACCTCAAACACACATACACATTGCAGCTTCCACCATGATGAAGATTACACTTGCTACACCTCGGCTGTATACCAGCTTGCCTCCTTGCATCCGGAAAGTTAGTAGCATATATCTTTCCTGATCCAACCCTTTGATTCTTCTAATTTCAATCTCGGTTCTTGGAATTTCCTGTCCATTTCCTCTTATTCTCCCAAAACCTCTTATCAGACTCCATAACCATCCTTTCATTCTCCATGGGCATCTTACCAGTATCCCCTTTCTTAACCAGCACACCTCTCCGAATAGCATCATCCATCAATGAATTAGCTAGTGCCACTACGCTAAGCATTGTGGTAGGGTTTGATGCTATAACCATGCCTCTGATCTGGGGTGCCAATCCCCAAATATATCTCTCAATCCCGGCATAGTTTGGAGTCACCATTCGGGGTACAAGTCTTGCTAGATAATTAAACCAAGAAGTATAGACTCTAACTTCCGCACCTTCCATAGTCAGATTCCAGAATTCAGTCTCGATCTTTTGGAGCTCATTACGAGGACAGTACTCCTTAAGCAACATTTCCTTTAATTGATTCCAAGAGAGACCAAACGCAGCTTCCTCTCCTAGGTTCTGAACTTGCGAATTCCACCAACTCAATACTTCATCTTGGAATGAACATGTGGCATACTTCACCCGCTGATCAGTAGAACAGTTGTTGTTGCTATCACAGATTCCATCTTCTCTATCCATCTAATAATATCAAGAGGACCTTCAGCTCCTGAAAAGATTCATTGATTACAATCTTGGAATGTCTTGTAGTTACAACCCTGAGATTGACTCCCAGAGGGACTTCCAATGGAAGTGCCTCCACTGGAAACCACCCATGGTGCCACGTCCTCTACCATGCCCAGCATTTGCGTCATGTTGCTCGAGTGCAGAGTTGACATGTTGGGATATCAATTGTGCTAACTCTTCAGCAGTGGTAGGTAAACCAGTACCTCTAGCACCAGCGGTGTTTCTCGTGTTAGGTGCCATGAATCAACTTCTGTTATGGATAAACAAAAGAGAATAAACGACATATGTGACCTCTCGTAAATTTATTTAACGTTTGTTTAACGTCGTTATCTCTTGTAAAATTTGTTTTGTTATTATGAAAGTACGAGGACTTAATTGTAATTTATTGAAATCATTATAATTTGGATGTAATTAAATAATTAGATAATTAATAATAATCATAGTAATAATGATAATAATAATAAAAATAATAGCAAACATAAAAGAAAAATGAAAATAAGAATAAAATAATAATAAAAATAATACTAGTAATAGTAAATAATCTTAAAAAGTGTTAAAGCTTGAAAATAAATAAAAACAAAATAAGTTAATATTTTAAAACTTGTAATTAAATAGTTTTGGGCATAAAATAATAGAAATTAAAACCTCAGGGGCTAAACTGTAATTCAGTTTAAAATCAGAAGTGGAACTTTGGATTTAAATTGGAAATCTTAAAACCGCAGGGACCAAAGTGTAAAATATTTTAAACCCAATCCAAATCCCTCGCATTTCTGGCCAATCTCCGGCCACTCACCGGCCAAGCTCCGGCGAACCCCAAAACATCAAAAACCTAGTCTTTTAAACCCCCAAATCCTTACTAAAACCGTCGCGAACCCGATTCGAACACATAGAAGTGTTTACTTTGAATTTAATCGCGGATTTTAATACTCAATGAACCCGAAACCAAAATCCTTCAAACCTCAAACTGTTCTACATTTAAATCGTGATAATTATCAAATTAATGCCGCATACATGTTCGAATAATTAAGATGAACTCATTATTAGCTTGAATTCCAATTAAAATCAAGGTTAAGAGCATTGAAGACCACCTGTAACCTCCGACATAAACCTTAATGCCGTTGGGTACCAAATCGTCCAAATTGCAACTATAAATCAGAGGGCTAATGCTTGAGGCATCCTCTTTTAACCTCTGGAACCCTCAATTCACTTGAAACACACACACACATCGAATTCTTCATCGAAGATCGACGACATTGTTTATCTTTTTGTTTCCTTCAATCCAATCGAAATCAGGTAAATTGAAGGCGTGTTTATACTCGTTTTGATGTAAGAAACAGAAGCCCTATGGTTAATTTCATAACCATCATCGAATTGTTGATCAATTGATCCGATTTCGAATTAAGGCTCTTGAACCCAAATTGGGGAATCTTCTAAAAAAGGGGTTTTAAGGTTTAATTTCGATTCTATAACATCAGTTGGGCTCAGCCCAACCGGTTAAGAACATGAGCTCCTAGGCAGGAGGTCCCGGGTTCGACCCCCGCCCCCTGCCAATATTTTTTTAAAAGGGTTTTATTAACTTTTGAATTTCAGAAAATGTTTCAAATATTATTAGTAACCATATAAAAATTATTTTTATCAAAAATGATATAAAATTCATTTTCTTTTAATTTCATTAGAAAATCCACTTTAAATTATTATTTTCTTTTACTTAATTATTTTAAAGATTATAAAAAGGAAATTTCAAAACATCATCAAGTATTAACTTGAAATTGTAATAAATCCCATTTAATTTTTAAATAATTTTAATTTAATGAATTCCTTATTGTTATAAAATTTAGTTACAAAATTTGTTTATATATATATATTTTTTAAGAAGATAAATATATATGTACATATTTTGAAAGTACACTTATTGAAATAATTAGTTTAATCTTTTAAATCTATAAAATTACTATTTTATTAAATAGTAAATAATGATCATTTGATAATAAAAGTTTAACTTTTATTTATATTGTTAATCATTAAAATCCTTATTTAAATTATTTAATTACCAAATAATAATAACTTACATCTATTTAATAATTTGAAAATCATGGACAAATGATTTATAAATATAACACCAAAATCACCATGATTAACTTAATACGACGTTTCGTTTAGGTGAACGTTAGCGAATCCTTGGCTTTATATACAAGACTTATTATTTGTCATCCTTATTATCCAAGTGAGTTTTTCCATACCCCTTTTATATATTTCCACACTTTGGGGTGAAACATGTTAACCTTATGATAAATGCACTTGTAAACTCATTTGAATCTTGTAAACACTTGGGCAATTCTTCTTATTTGTCGTGGTTAGTTGAATTCTTGTAATTACCATGTGATGACTATAATATGTACAATCATTAACTACTGCTAGCCTGGCAACGTCATAGATCTATGGGCCTGACAAGCCTACTTGGTTAACCCAAGTACACTTAGCTAATCATTTAATCTTGTAATCTTGTAATCTGTCAAGGTTTGATTGTTATATTTGTTCATCCATCCCTAGTTACTTTATTCAATAGCCTATAACATGAATTGCCATCTTTTATTTATATTTATGTATGAAAACTATGGAAAACTCACCAACATTAAGTTGACATTTTATTTTAACATGTTTCAGGAAATGATAATGCTTAGCTTGCTATGAAGACATTGTTGCATCTAGGACTGGACCTAGATTGAAATAAATAGACATTTTGATATCATATGACTTTGAAATTCCTATGTTTTGGAACTTGTTTCTATCTCTTAAATGTATGTCATGAATATTGATCTTTAATAATATTGCCATTTTAAAATAGCGTTGTGTGGCATGAACAATCTTAACCCTCACATCTCAACGTTTCCGCCGTTAAGGTTGGGGTGTGACAACATACATGAAATAATATCAAAATGCGTATAATAATAGGTATACAATCACAATATATCGATAATCACATCATTCATTAAAATCGTCAACAATGATTTAATGAGAGAGATAATTAGTTCAGAATACATGTCCAGAAACAACCCAAAATAGATGTTACATTAGCATCAACATCATTACAAAATAGTTGTTTCAATATTCCAAATACTAACATAATAAAGACTCTGCAAATCTAATGAGAGAATCGTGCCATCACATCGGCAACGACCACCACTGAAGCAATCATCATGCAAATCGTCGCCAGTCCCAACGCTGCCTCCACTCGCTCCTCGAGGACTATCACCTGCTGTTGCGCTGCCACCAATCCAGCCTCTACAGCCTCCATCTTCAGCTCCGTCACTTCCAGCTTCTTCTTCATCTCCGCCAGTCCCTTCTCCGAATCACAAATTCTGAAATGCAGCTGGTTCAGGATGTCATTCTCAATCACCTTCTCCTTCTCAAATGTCATCATCCTTCCATCCATCGCCTACAATATCTCGCTCATCACTCCCGCCAGAGTAGCTAGTGTGCGATGCACAGGCTCATCGATCAGTGGTAGGTCTCGACGGGCTGAGGATGACTCACCAACCTCAAACGTTGAGGGTACACCACCTTCATTAGCCACTCCTATAACCGTATAGTCAACCAATCCCACTACCCGTCCCGCACTCTAGCCCTCTTGGGCTCAGTCTTCTCAGGTATCTAACTAGTAGTCTCATTGGGAACTATCTTTAATACCCTCTTCTTCTTCCTTGTGTAGACAAAACGAACCTCAGGAACATGATCAGAAATATCAGGAATAGGCTCATCACTAACAGGTGCTGCCTGAATAGGCTCCCCAACAACAGGAGGACTCTCATCATCAGATTCCCAAATCCAACCATTCCCATACTCGGAGGTCGGCTCCCTTCTCGGTGCAAACGGGTAGTGGTAATCTCCAAGGGTGTGATAGGGGGAAGAGAAAACATAGGATCCTCGTAGTCAGTATCGGAGTCATGGATCAGAATGAACGAGGTTCGAGAAGGCATCTATAACACAAGAATATCCATACTAAATTTTCTAACTACAGGCATCTATACTTAATTTATTTTATCAAGCGCATATACTAAAGTATCATTATCTTATGCATGCATGACACGGAACTCTTGGGAATTTAAATGTTTTAACTTAAACATATTTTCGGTTATAGTCTAGATGTTAAAAAAAATTTCTAGTTCGCTATAACCGTTGGCTCTGATACTAACTTCTGTCACACCCCGAAAAGCGCAACACAAGGGCACGCGTGCGATGGAGATAACGGAAGTTGGATTACTTCCAACAATTATTAAGCAAACAAATCATGGATACCAAAGTTAACTATTATTATAGAATGTTATTACATTGATCCAAAAGAAGTTTAACTTGAAAAATAAAATAGTAATAACATATCATTGTTTAAACATTAACAAGAAATTGTTAAACGGCAGCGGAAAATTGGGTCCCCAAAGTGGTATCCAAACTTGATGAGTTTGCTGTTAAAACCCTTTTCATTCCCATGCATGCCTAATCACCTGAAAAACATGCCCAAAAGTTTATCAGCAAAAAGCTGGTGAGGTCACAGGTTTATATAAAAATGCTATCGTAAGTTGCGTTATAAAAAGATATGATTATCCCGGAATCAACCCCTGGATCGTCAAGGACTAGCTAGGTCTACTGCCTATGATCGCAACCAAGAGCCCCATAATCAAACCAAGACAAAAATTCCCTCAAAATCCTTTCAACATATATTCCCACCACACCAGACCGGTATAACCGATCCTGAGGGGCGGTTGTCAAACCCAATAGATCTACCAACATATCTTGTGTCCCTCCAAGGGTTAATGATCATGGAAGAGGGCAGTGTGTACAAATAATAAAACAACTCAAGACCATCATAAAGATCACGTAGTTATTCCATAATTAAATCATATCACACATAAAACGTTATAGCATGTTTTTCCCCCCAAAATACTTAAATAAAACGTTATTTAAGAATAGGGGCTGTGAAAACTCACCTTCAAATGTGACAGAGAGATGATCTAGCAAAAATCGAGCCCAAAAAATAAATTTAACGCCTTAAACACAAAAGATCTATTAATTGTCGAATAATAAGTCTATACGTAAGTTGTTTACCCAACTCACTAGACTTGTCTTGAAAAATCCGTTTTTAAAAAGACCCGTTGGTGACTTTTGGTTTAGTTTAATAATTTGTATTATATGTAATAAATATTTATTTATTAAATAAACCATTTAATCTTTAAACAACAATCACATAACACACAAAATAGACACATGAAAATATATAAAAATATAACGCAAAATTTACTACGTTATGTACTATAGATACAACCAAACAAACAAATAAATAAAAAGATAAGTAAATAAATACATAAATAAATATTAATTCATAATAATATTTTATTTAGGATTAATATCCATATTCTTGCTCTAGTTATGAAATCTAATTTTTATATTATTACTTTATAAATATTACTTTTTAACACAACTCAACTTTTATTAATCTTTTTAACAAATAATTAAATTTTCAACAGTAAAACATATATAAAATTATTTTAGACAAGTTATACTTTAAATATGCTTTATTATGTTTGACTCAAATTTCACCCGTATACGGTGATTTTTGACCCGAAACCGCATGGTTTTATACGCATAAACCGTACATCAACCCATATATATCATTTGACTATTTTATATGTCTAAATATGATTCTCTTATACCAAAAACCTTCTGAAATATAAAATCAGTTCTAAAACAGTCCATAATTTTTAACCCGAAATTATCGGTTTTTGGCTTTTTCACGCATATAAAGTCACCACCAAAGACCTTGCTTGTTATGGTTTTGTTATATACTTAAAAACATATGTTTTTAACTTAAAACAAAATATTATTTTCTGTCCAAAACCGGACTTGTACAAAAGTACTTGTTTTAGACCCGAAAACACCATTTTTAACACGTTTTAAACGTAAAACGTTTACGAGATTAAATCCAATCATCAAGAATTTTATTTATAGTAAGATTACTAACTTTTAACTTATATTTTAAGGTTTTAAACTTCTTTTTCCAGATCTTTAGACAGATTCTTGACTTGTTGGCTATTAACTTTTATGACATGACCTTTAGTGGTCATTTCCCATCTACACTTTAGTACCTTAAATTTTAATTTGTTTTTATCTTTTCTTAAAATCAAATGTGAATAAAAACATCAATATTTTCAGATCATAATCACCATATACATGGATTATTTCAATCATTTCTCAACCCATAAGTGAAGAACAAATCAAGAACAAAAGTGTAAATCATATATACATACATATACACGATTTCATACATACATACATAGTCCAAATCATAGATTTTATCATGTGTTCTGAGTTTTTATTTCAACAAAACATACTTAAAATCAAAAGATTTTAGATCATGATCACCATTATTCATGGATCATCTCAATCATTTATTAAATCAATAGCAAGATGGGTTCAAGAACATCATTCTTTACATAAAATCATGTATTACTTATTTTCATCATTTGATAGACACCTTTTGGAGTTGGGTTTCTTATAATGTTCATAACCTCAAATCAAAGTTTGATCATCTTGTATGCAAGAGAAATCAACAAAATGTTAAAAGATAATCAAAACATAAAATCATCACACACATACAAACACTTACGGGACACACACATTCACACACACACACACACATTGTTTTACAACATATTATCTTGATTAAAACCTTTGTTCGAACCTTGGATTTCAAGAAAAGCTAGTTTTTGGTAAACAAAACTTTCAACAATAATTCATAAGTCATGTTGCATGACATAAAAGTTAAAGGTTCATACCTAAGATGAACAAATTTTGAAGATTCAAGAATGATTTCATTGAAGATTTTTTCTCCTTTGAGTTGGATTTAAGCAATGTTTTGCACCAAGTTCATAAGGGATCCTTGAAATCAAGAAATCAAAGCTTGAAACAGACTTTGGATGATCAAAATCAAAGGATTGAGGGATGTTCTTGGTGGTTCAGTCGTGAGTTAGAGAGAGAGGGAGAGGAGAGTGTGTGTAGGTGAGTTCTAGAGAGAGAAAGGGTGGGTTGAGTGTGTGTAAAAGATGGAGTTTGAAGTTGTTTATATAGAAATGATTGAGTATGTTAAAGTAAGTTAATCATGTGATTATATTGATGGTATGGCTGGTGGATCTCCAAGTGAGATGTCACCCGTTGTAAGGCTGGTGTCGGTCTCGTTAATTTTTTTGTAAAAATCTTAAACGTTCGGGTTTTTACACGAAAATTTTATATCAAATCAAAGTATTAATTTGAGACTTTCCAAAGGTTAATAACATTTAATAATAGTGACAAAAAGTCACGAATAAAAATATACACCATATAACACAGTATGCAACGGACTATACGTTACAACAAGACAATATTTTAAAAAGTCTTAATTTTACGCGATCAAGGTAAATAATAATTATTATTATTTTTCATGACTAATAATATTTTCATTTAAGATATATTAAATCATAAAAATCAACATATATTGACCATATTTGTTTAACTAAAATGTCCCTAACGTTCCTTAAAAGTTTTATCGCTAACGCGACGTGGTAATTCTCAAAATTACCAATTATAAAATTTATGCACAAAGGGGCTTTGCTAGACCTTAAATGACCTTAATTTTTATAAATTAAGTCTTATTATGCATTTAGTTATTTTATCACGTTTTATTAACGTACGAATATTAACCTGGAAACACAAGATGTCACATTCTCCCCTTGTTTAGGAAATTTTGTCCCGAAATTTAAGCTATAGCTCCAGATTCTGATCTAGATGGAAAGAGGTGAGGGTATTTGAGCTTCATCTGGTCCTGTCGCTCCCAAGTGAACTCGGGACCATGCTTTGAGTTCCATCTAAGCTTCACCAACTTAACCCGACTCCTTCTAAGTTTTTGAATCCTCCAGTCAATAATTTTGACTGCTTCCTTGGTGAAATTCAGTTTCTCATCGATACAAACTTCTTCTGGTCGAATAAACAAAGCTTTATTAGCAAGACACTTATTCAGATTGGATACATGGAACACATCATGTACTCCACTAAGATCACAAGGTAACTTAAGTTGATATGCAACGGGACCAACTCGCGCCATAATCTCAAATGGTCCGATATATCGAAGGCTAAGCTTTCCTTGCTTTCCAAACCACACAAATCCTTTCCAAGGAGAGACCTTTAGATAGACTTTGTCTCCAACCTGTAATTCCAATGGTTTCCTTCGATTATCCGCATAACTCTTTTGCCGACTCGCAGCAGCTTCTAACCTCTTTCTGATTTAAACAATCTTATCCGTAGTTTTTTGGATAATCTCAGGTCCAGTCAATTTCTTTTCTTCAATTTTTTCCCAACAAAGCGGGGAACGACACTTTATTCCATACAAAGCTTCAAACAGTCGGGGACATGGGTGCCTCCCAGTTCTTCAAGAAATTTTCAATGAATCTCCGATAGTATCCAGCCAATCCAAGAAATTGACGCACCTCGGTCGGGGACTTGGGTGCCTCCCAGTTCTTAATTGCTTCAATCTTTGCTGGATCTACATGTATGCCTTTCTCATTAGCGACATGTCCAAGAAAATGAACCTCTCGAATTCAAAACTCGCACTTCGAGAACTTTGCATACAGCTTCTCTTTCCTTAGCGTCTCCAAGATGATCTTCAGATGCTGTTCATGATCTTTCTTTGCTCTTGAATAGACTAGTATATCATCATTGGATACTATGAAAAACTTATCTAAGTAAGGTTTGCGGACTATATTCATAAGATCCATGAACACAACGGGTTTGTCAGACCAAATGGCATAACCAGAAACTCGTAATGGCCGTAACATGTTCTGAATGTTGATTTGGGACATCTTCATCTGCTATCAACAATTGATGATAACCCGATCGCAGGTCAATCTTCGAGTAGAAACTGGATCCTTGAAGCTGATCAAACAGATCGTCGGTTCTTGGTAATGGGTATCGATTCTTGATAGTGATTTTTTTCAACTCTCGGTAATCGATGCACATTCTGAACGATCCATCTTTCCTCTTGACAAATAAGACTGGTGCTCCCCATGGCAAGAAGCTTGGTCTTATAAATCCCTTATCCAACAATTCTTCTAATTGCTTGGACAATTCTTGCATCTCCAAAGGCGCTAATCGATTGGTGATCAGGCAACAGGAGCAGCTCCTGGTACCAAATCGATTCGGAATTCAACCTGTTTAGATGGAGGTGATCCAGGCAGATCATCAGGAAAGACATCTGGAAAGTCTCGCCTATTGGTATTTCTTCAAGCTTTCGCTCCTCATTCTTAGTACCCAATGCCTTGGCAAGAAACTCTAGATACCCTTCACGTAGATACTTGCAAGCCTTCATTACTTTGATGATCTTCAGGGTAGGTTTCCCTATATCACCTTGGATTGTCAAAGTTCCACCGTTTGGAATAGGGAGACGAATAATCTTCTCGTAGCATAACACTTCAGCATGATGCTTTGACAACCAATCCATACCTACAACAATATCGAAACTACCAAGCACAACAGGCAGGAGGTCGATGTTAAAGGAATGACCCTCTAATTGCATAGTGCACCCTCTAACTACATCACATGCTTCAAATATCTTTCCATTGTCTAGCTCGACAATATATTTCTTATCTAATTTACTAGATCTAAGGATAAGTAATGGTTCAAAGTTCTTTGACACAAAACTCATATCGGCTTCAGTATCAAATAATAAAGATGCGAAATGGTTGTTGACAAGGAACGTACCAGTAATGATGGACGGTTCCTCTCTTTCCTCCTTCGCATTCATCTCAAACGCCCTGCCCCTTGCACTCGATCCTTTCAGCTTGGGGCATTCCTCTTGTAGTGACCTTCAGCTCCACCTTCAAAACACATTCGCCCAGTTTTCTCCTGCTTCTCAATCAAATTTACTCGAAAATTCTGAGCTTGATGCCCATAGTTGTTACACCTCAAACACACATTCACATTGCAGCTTCCACCATGATGAAGATTACACTTGCTACACCTCGACTGTATACCAGCTTGCCTCCTTGCATCCAGCAAGTTAGTAGCATATATCTTTCCTGATCCAACCCTTTGATTCTTCTAATTTCCATCTCGGTTCTTGGAATTTCCTGTCCATTTCCTCTTATTCTCCCCAAACCTCTTATCAGACTCCACAACCTTCCTTTCATTCCCCATTGGCATCTTACCAGTATCCCTTTTCTTAACCAGCACACCTCTCCGAATAGCATCATCCGTCAATGAATTAGCTAGTGCCACTGCGCTCTGCATTGTGGTAGGGTTTGATGCTGTAACTATGCCTCTGATTTGGGGTGCCAATCCCTAAATATATCTCTCAATCCTGACATAGTTTGGAGTCACCATTCGGGTACAAGTCTTGCTAGATCATTAAACCTGGAAGTATAGGCTCTAACTTCCGCGCCTTCCATAGTCAGATTCCAGAATTCAGTCTTGATCTTTTGGAGCTCATTATGAGGACAGTACTCCTTAAGCAACATTTTCTTTAATTGATTCCAAGAGAGACCAAAAGCAGCTTCCTCTCCTAGGTTCTGAACTTGCGAATTCCACCAACTCAATACTTCATCTTGGAATGAACATGTGGCATACTTCACCTGCTGATCAGCAGAACAGTTGTTGATTGCTATCACAGATTCCATCTTCTCTATCCATCTAATAATATCAAGAGGACCTTCAGCTCCTGAAAAGATTTATTGATTACAAGCTCGGAATGTCTTGTAGTTACAACCCTGAGCTTGACTCCCAGAGGGACTTCCAATGGAAGTGCCTCCACTGGAACCACCCATGGTGCCACGTCCTCTACCATGCCCAGTATTTGCATCATGTTGCTCGAGGGCAGAGTTAACATGTTGGGATATCAATTGTGCTAACTTTTCAGCAGTGGTGGGTAAACCAGTACCTCTAGCACCAGAGGTGTTTCGTGTGTTAGGTGCCATGAATCAACTTCTGTTATGGATAAACAAAAGAGAATAAACGACATACACGAAATAATATCAAAATGCGTAATAATAATAGGTATACAATCACAATATATCTATAATCATATCATTCATTAAAATCGTCAACAATGATATAATGAGAGATATAATTAGTTCAGAATACATGTCCAGAAACAACCCAAAATAGATGTTACAGTAGCATCAACATCATTGCAAAATAGTTGTTTCAATATTCCAAATACTAACATAATAAAGACCCTACAAATCTAACGAGAGAATCGTGCCATCACATCGGCAAGGACCACCACTGAAGCAATCATCATGCAAATCGTCACCAGCCCCAACGCTGCCTCCACTCGTTCCTCGAGGACTATCACCTGCTGCTGTGTTGCCACCAATCCAGCCTCTACAGCCTCCACCTTCAGCTCCGCCACTTCCAGCTTCTTCTTCGTCTCCGCCAGTCCCTTCTTCGAATCACAAATTCTGAAATGCAGCTGGTTGAGGATGTCATTCTCAATCACCTTCTCCTTCTCAAATGTCATCATCCTTCCATCCATCGGCTGCAACATCTCGCTCGTCACTCCCGCCAGAGTAGCTAGTGTGCGATGCACAGGCTCATCGATCAGTGGTAGGTCTCGATGGGTTGAGGATGACTCACCAAGCCCAAATGTTAAGGGTACACCACCCTCATCAGCCCACTCCTATAACCGTATAGTCAACCAATCCCACTACCCATCCCGCACTCTAGCCCTCTTGGGCTCAGTCTCCTCAGGTATCTCACTAGTAGTCTCATTGGGAACTATCTTTGATACCCTCTTCTTCTTCCTTGTGTAGACAAAACGAACCTCAGGAACATGATCAAAAATATCAGGAATAGGCTCATCACTAACAGGTGCTGCCTGAATAGGCTCCCTAACAACAGGAGGACTCTCATCATCAGATTCCCAAATCCAACCATTCCCATACTCGGAGGTCGGCTCCCATCTCGGTGCAAACGGATAGTGGTAAATCTCCAAGGGTGTGATAGGGGGAAGAGAAACATGGGATCCTCGTAGTCAGTATCGGAGTCATGGATCAGAATGAACGGGGTCCGAGAATGCATCTATAACACAAGAATATCCATACTAAATTTTCTAACTACAAGCATCTATACTTAATTTATTTTATCAAGCGCATATACTAAAGTATCATTATCTTATGCTTGCATGACACGAAACACTTGGGAATTCAAATGTTTTAACTTAACATATTTTCGGTTATAGTCTAGATGTTAAAAAAAATTCTAGTTCGCTATAACCGTTGGCTCTGATACTAACTTCTGTCATACCCCAAAAAGCGCACCAGAAGGGCTCGTTAAAAGTTTTATCGCTACGCGACCCGGTAATTCTCAAAATTACCAATTATAAAATTTATACACAAGGGGGCTTTGCTAGACCTTAAATGACCTTAATTATCATAAAATTAAGTCTTATGATGCATTTAGTTATTTTATCACGTTTTATTAACGTACGGATATTAACCTGGAAACACGGGATGTCACATACTATGTTAGTGCTTTGCCCACCAATAAACAGACAACACAGTTTACCTTTTGATTCTTAGCACAATACTTAATGTCCACATCCATTCCCATTTTCACAATGCAATAGGTCAGGGCTATTTGCTGAATCAAAATTTCAGATTCAATGAGCGTGGATCTTAGGATTCATCATTTTCAGATCTGAAAATTTCAAAATTAAGATGGGGGTGTGTGTGCGAATCAAAGAACAAAAGAAGCAGATGATAATAAGTAGATGATTTCATTGATATTGATGAACAAATTACAATAAAAATCAAATACAAAGATGGATGAAGATCAAACCCACCCAAAGGAAAGGATTTCTCCTTGGGTGGTGGTTCACACAATCAGAAACACACACAAGAATCACTCTTGAACCACACATGCAAAAATACACAAGTGGGTCTATTTATACTATTATTACATCAAGACTTAATTTTGACTTTTCTTTTTGTCTTGATCTTGACTTTGTCTTGTTGACTTGTCTTGTATTTCTTTTTCTTCTGTTTATCAACTTGGTCTGTGAACTTATACAATTAGATCTTCAGTCGGCTCTGATTATCATTTTGGTAAGATTCAGTTTATTCAATTGTTGAACCCAACAATACTCCCCCTAAACTGATGCTTTCCAAACTTTAACTTTGAAGATCTTCTCTGTCACATGCCTTATTAATCAACTGATGTTTTGACATAGTTCACTGTAGTTCTCCCCCTCAGATTAAGTTTCTCCTAATATATTTCTGAAAAAGGATAGAATCTCTTTGAGAATACTTAGCGCATTAGATATGGGTTGTATCACTTTTGGATTACTGTTCATATCACACTCAATGGATTAGAATGTATTTGGAATATGATGAGGCTTTGAACTTCAATAAACAATATCAGGAACATAAATCAATCTTGAAAACACTTCCACTCTTTGAATCTCTGAAATAACTTGATAATTTCCACACTTCAGTTGACGATCATTTCCCCTAGTTAAAGTCTGTCTAACTGCTCCGCTCAGCACATAGACACGGGTGCAAAATGTCATCACAGAAGATGAATTCAAGTACTTTAGAAGGAGTCTCTGATAATTGTACAAATCCCTGAATAAATCACTGATTACTTGACAAAAGTTGATTTCTTCTTTTGTTTTGAATGCTCAAAATGGATGTGCCTGTTGGTTGCAATCATCCGCATTCATTTTGTTTCTTTCTTTTTTCACATCTGTTCATCTGTTGTTCTTATGTATTCGAATGTATTTGGATGATGTTCATCTGCATTTGTAGTAAGATCAGCTGTATTTGATTAAGTTGAATTCGCATTTGTTCATCTAACACATCCGTATTAGTTAACAGTCGCATTTGTATCACAACTAACCATCCGCATTTGTTTTTTGATCTTCCATAAGCTATCCGCATTTGTACATAATGCATCCACATTTGTTTTGAGTTTTCATCAGTGCATCAGCATTAACCGGTAAATCATCCGCATTAACACTAATCTTCATCCACATTTGTCTGTGACTACATCCGTATTTGTTTAATTGTAATCCGCATTTCTTTGATGCTTTGTTCAACTCATTCGCATTTCATGAGTTGATCATTCGCATTACAATTGAAAATTCGTATTTGTATCTGCATTAGAGTCTATACACTTCAAAAAAAATGTGAGAATCAACAACTGATGAATTAAGGTAGCCTGATTCATATGATTCGATCATATGTTGAAGCTGAATCATTCAAAATCTTCAAACATTTGACTAGATTCGAAGACCATTGATGAACCATCTTCTATTGTGAATCATCAGATCGATTATAATAGTGAACACGCCTGCTAATCATATCAATTTTGAAGATGATAATCCATGAAGAACAGCACCCACAAACTCAACCTTTTCTTTATTCTTTTCTTCATATTTTTAAGTAGAATCTCGTTCCATTGCATCGATTTTTGAAGAAATCTTCCAGGGAATGATTACATTTCTTCAAATCATACCATATTAGAACAGATCTGATGATTTTTCTGATGGAAATGATCTGCCCAAAATACATATTGAATTGATATGGCTAGTATGTCATGATCCAAGTCGGGTCATACCCAATAACGAGCTACACAAACACCAAAGATATTTGCTTTATGATATGATCATATAAATAAATATTAACACTTAGAATATTTGGAAATTAGGTTTCCAAACATTTACACTTGTGTTGTATATAAATTATATGGATAATTTATTTCAAAGAGAGGGGAATATTAATTCATCCGCATTCGTTTTACACTGCCGCATTTGATGTGGTTGAACAAATGCAGATGATGTTTACTCATCTGCATTTACAAATGCGGGTGAACAAACCCTGTCCGCATTTGTTTAGAACAAATGCGGATGAGCATTTCTGGAAATGCTGAGGGAAACATACATCCGCATTAACTAATGCGGATGACCATTTGCAAATGCCGATGAATTACTTCACCCGCATTTCCAAATGTGGGAGAACAACTTCATCCGCATTAACTAATGCGGATGTTGTTCTGAGAAATGCAGATGGGTTAAGGGGTTGGGCCCTACCCACTTTTCTCTCTCCTAAACTTTATGTTTACAAGGACTTGCAATATAAGATGGCCTGCAGATCTCTCTAAACTCACAACATAAGAACACGAAAAGTGTAAGAACCCCTTTTCTCTTGATCAGTCTAAAGAAACAAAAGTGTGACATCCGGTAATTTTCCGTTACCAAACTCCGTTTGTTCCGTTAACTCTTGCATACACGTGTCGGGAGCACACACTAGTTGTCGTTGAACGTTGGTGACATAATAATAATAATTAATAATGTTAAACAATAATTTCTATCTTGATTATTAGTTGTGATTATGTGATTTAAATGTTTATTGTGAAATTTATCGCATAACGTGGAAACGTGTGTGTTTAATTCGTATGTTTTGTATCTAGTAAGGATAATACATATGATTATTATTATTAAGTTATATGCTTGTTGTTTTAGTTAAAACTTTTAAAAAGTAATTAAAAGCCTAATTTTATAAACATACTAATTATAAGGGTTAAAAGGGTAATTATGGATTATTAAATAAAACAAAAATCCCAACCCTAGCCCCCACACCATTCTCGGCTGCGATCATCATCTTCACACACACACACACCTGCGAATTCAACCTAGAACAAGCGATTGTGCTTCGGTTTTGGTCGATTCCAAGAACTACAACACGTTAGAGGCTTCAATTCTCATCCATTACGTGATTAAAGGTTAGTTTCTTTGTGGTTTTCATGGATTTTTAGTCTTGGCCAACCCTAGTTCGAAACCTGCAATTGAAGGTCGATTCTTGTTGTTTGGTGATGTTAATATGTTAGTTGGATTGTATATATGCTAGTTAACGTTGATTATGCAAGAAAGTTTGGATTTTGGTTGTTTGTTCACATGATCATCTTTGGCCGAGAGGTTGAGGCGATTTTGGATCAAATTGGATGTTGAATGTTGGTTGTTTGATGTTGTAATGATTCTAGTTAGGTTGTATGCATATTGGTTAACGTCGATTTTGCAAGAAAGCTTCGATTTTGATTTATGGTTCATAGGTTACTAAGAATAGTAACTTTATTTTGCCTGAATTGATGATTTGATGATGTATGAATGTTATGGATGTGTTTGTGATGATGATTGGATGCTAAGTTGATGTTATGAACAATTTAAAATCAAGAAGATGTCTTATAGTTCATACATTGCTAAAAATAGTAACTTTTGGTGTTGAATGTTGATGAATCATGATGATTTGGTGTTCTGATCATACTAGATGTTGTCATGGACTTGAATTGGTATATAATTGATGAATTCATGAATGTAGTATGAGTTTGATGAATTTGGGATGAACTTTCCCAAAAGGAAACTTTAATTGTGCAAATCCTTGAATTGGATGATTTGAGCATGTTTGGGATATTAGGATCATGCTAGTGTGTTCATGGATGGTTTCTAAGGTGATGAAATGTGTTGTTTAGGTTATAGGGATGTTGATTTGGTTTGTTACCTGTTTTGGCCTGTTGTGATTCGCATGACTTGTGTGATATCTAGTTGTATGATGATCTAGGTAGTATATGTGGTTAATGAAGTGCTATATGTAATCAAGTTGTATGTGAACATGTATGACATGCTGTTGTGTTAGTATTAACGAGTTATCACCTATAATGTCACCAACGGGTCAAACGGGTCAACTGGGTCAAATGTGTCTTGTCTTTCTAAAACCTTAAGTTCCTTGGTTTGTAGAGCACTTAGGGTTTCATGTTGATTCTGTGTACATGTGCTTATGTACTCTTGTATTCTAGGTGACCTTTGAAGGTTGTCTTTCCTTCTTTCTTTCAAGTTAAGCTCTAAGTTAATTCTTGCGCGTATCAGGTGAGTTCTTGCCCCACTCATTTTACATAACTCTTTGGGGGAGATAGCATACTGTTGATCACAAACGCTTTTATATATGAGTGTGTATAATATTGATATAGTGCTGTTTACCATGGAAAAGTCCTCACTTTCGGATTGTTAATATTGACTAGCGGGGAAATTTTGGGTAGTACTACTGAGTCTGACGAGCCCCACTTGTGCAACTCGAGGTCAAACGGGTGCAATTTGGTCCTAACACATATTCGTCACGACCTGGTAAGTCGTGACGGGAGGCAACAAACGTAACACAGTCAGCTTCGATCGCGAAATCACTATGATTAATATTTTATATTAATAGACTAGCTATCTATTGCAATACACTACTTATGCTCTGGAAACTGTTGATTGGTTTATATTTAACGCAAACATTTTGAACTCACCAACCATGTGTTGACTTGTTTAGTATGCTATTCTCAGGTTAAGGTTGCCAGTTGCCTAGGAGCACGCACACCAGCATCGTTGAGTTGTCTACATTTGTTTGTTTACAAATTTTGATTATTTTCATATTAAACATTTGTGTTTGGGGCGCGTATGTTTTGCGCATTCTCTTTACATACTACTTGTTTTGGGTTTTCTGTTTAAAAACGCTTCCGCAGTATTTTAAACGTTAACTCTGGTATTGTTTATTAATCATATAGAGTCGTTCTTGGTAACTAATGACTGAGATCCTGGTATGTCACGCGCCTCGCGGTAAAACCCCGCACGCGGATTTTGAGGGTGTGACAGATTGGTATCAGAGCCATTGGTTATAGGGAACTAGGTTGCATACACACACTAGACTATAACCGCACAGTTGTTAGTTACTTATCGCTTACTCTCCTTACTGTATACTCATTGGCATACGCAACACGTACTTCGTAGCATGGCATCGTCGTCCAGAAATTAGGCAAGAGACCTGCACGATCTGAGTCACCTCCTACTTCTCCTGTACCGGATAGGGGATTTAACTGGCCACGACATCCTTATCCTCCTAGCAAGATAGACTGGGATCAGCCTTTCATACCTCCTGAGCTCGATCCTCCGCGTAACTGGGATTTCTACCCCACTTACATAAACCGTATGGCTTATAGAGAACGCGTACCACCAGTAGCACCTACACGACCTAGGACTAGGTCATCAACCGCCTCTACTTTGCCTACACTCCCTACTTTGAGCATTCCTCTGGAGCAGGCATTTGCAGCCCTAGTAGCCACACTGGACACAGAGCGACAGCAGATTAGAGGACTCACTGATGAGAACTCTGCATTACGATTTGAGATGCGTCAGCTGCGTTTCCAGGTAGAGACACTTCAGGAGCGACTTTCTATGGCCATTGGTGGACATCATACTCTGGCATGCAACGTGGTAGAACTTAGTGAGCGCATGGACGCACAAGATCACCATAACATAGTGATCGATGATAGGTTTGCTGATCTAGAGGCACAGCTAGCAGCACTTCAGGTTGTTGAAGCCCCTGCACCTTTAGTGGACCCTGATGAGGAAGACCCAGAAGAAGAACCCGAGGAAGCCCCCGAAGAAGAACCAGTAGAGATGGATGAGGACAGTGACGGATCTGATGTACTGGACTGATCCTACCTTTAAATGACTTAGACTATGTAGTGTTTCTTTTCTTTGAAACCAATGTGGGAAGGGTTGTTTCCCACCCAACTGACAAACTTAAATTTGACATTGATGGAATATTTTGTCACTCAATTGCAATGTATTTATCTTTGATTATTATTTCTGTTATAAATGTTGTGGTTGTGGTGAATGCATTATTTCTTATTGTTTACTGTACCTTGATGAGATTCAAGAAACATCATCTTCCTCCTCTCATCCGTATCCAACTTGCTTGTTGAAATAGTATTATGTACATCCTATGGTTGGTTTTGATAGCATTTCTTTCACATATATATGATCCTTGTACTTGGGTTTGTTTCTTGAACATAAATGTTTATTTTCAGAATCTAACACAAGTTTTAAACCCCTTATATCCGCTGCGTTTTGTTATTTAAATGGTTAAACATCCTTGTTACTTGTTAGTTTCCACCCAACTGACAAACTTAAATTTTGACATTGATGGAATATTTTGTGACTCAATTGCAATTTATTTATCTTTGATTATTATTTCTGTTATAAATGTTGTGGTTGTGGTGAATGCATTATTTCTTATTGTTTACTGTACCTTGATGAGATTAATGTGTTGGATGTTACTCATTATTGTAATTGTGAATTTTAAAGTGAAATATGGACGCACGTGGAAGAGGACGTGGGCGTGGTCGTGGACGTGGCGCCGGAGGCCGTGGAGCCGAAGCCATAAACATGACGCCTGCGGAATTGGCGGCATTAATTAACGAACATGTTCAGGCGGCAGTGGCTGCTGCCCAACCGGACAACCAGCAGGTAAATGATAACAAGAGGTTAAACTGATTATCCTAGTTATTTGTCTAGGATATCTGACTAATGTTTGGGTTGTCAAAACAGGACCACCACCATGTACCTACAAGTCCTTCATGGACTGTAAACCCCATACCTACAGTGGGACGGAAGGAGCTGTAGGGCTTGTAAGGTGGTTTGAGAAGACAGAGTCTGTCTTCGCGAAATGCAACTGCCCGCCTGCTGATCAGGTGAAGTATGCCACCGGGACATTGGAAGGCGCAGCACTTTCCTGGTGGAATGCCCAGGTACAAATGCTGGGTCAAGCCATGGCCAATGAACTACCTTGGGATGAATTCAAAGAAATCATGACTGAAGAATACTGCCCCCGAAATGAAGTGCAGAAACTGGAGATTGAGTTCTGGCAACTCAAAATGCAAGGCTCAGAAATTGAAGCCTACACGACTCGTACTCATGAGTTAGCCACTTTATGCCCAGGGATGGTGAATGAAATGCACAAGAGGGTGGAGCATTATATACGGGGATTGGTGCCCGAAATTCAAAGTATGGTAACTGCCTCTAACCCCACTACCATACAACAAGCTATCCGAACAGCCCACAGGCTGACTGACCAGGCAGTTGAGCAAGGACGGTTACCCAAACGGGGTGCGGTGGCAAGCGTGCCCGACCAGAAACGCAAGTGGGATGGTTCAAGCAACAAGGGATCGTCATCCAGCAGCCAATCTCAACCTCAACAACAGCAGCAAAGTCAGCAACAGCAACGGAAGTTCGATAACAACCGAAGCTTCAACCAGGCGACTCACTCAAATCAAGGACCCGGTGGGTATGGTGGAAGACTGCCGAAGTGCAACCGGTGTAACTACCACCATGTGGGTCGATGTGATAACTTCAAGTGCCAACGTTGTGGGAAGATTGGTCATGCAGCCAAAGACTGTCGGGGTGAACTGATGAAGAAGCCTCAACAATCACAAGAACTCCGAAAGGTTGTTTTGAGTGCGGAAAAGAAGGCCATTACAAACGCAAATGTCCCCAGCTTAAGAGGAATGGTAATGGCAACAACAACAATGGGAACAACAACAATAATAACAATGGCAACAACAATAACAACAACAATGGTAATGGCAACAACAATGGTGGAAACAACAATGGAGCCAAAGGAAGAGCCTTCGTCATTGGCTCAGGTGAGGCTCTAAACGATCCTACAACAGTAACTGGTAAATTTTCGGTTAATGGTTGTTTTGCTACCGTATTATTCGATACCGGAGCCGATAGAAGTTTCGTGTCCACTAGGTTCTGTAGTCTTTTAAGTGATATGCCCTCAGCCTTAGACTCTAAATACACCGTGGAGTTAGCTAACGGCACACAGATTCACGTAACGCATATTCTTAGAGACTGCAAGATAGAGCTTGCTGGTCATACATTCACCATAGATCTCATGCCTGTTACACTAGGAAGTTTCGATGTGGTAGTAGGCATGGATTGGCTTTCCGATAAACAAGCAGAAGTCATATGCCACGAGAAGATCATACGGATTCCCCTTGGTGAAGAAGTCCTTACGGTCAGAGGTGATAGGAGTGGTGCGGTGATAGGCATCATCTCGTTTATGAAAGCACAGAAGTTGTTACGAAAGGGTCGACTGGCCATATTAGCACTCGTCACAGATAAACAGTCGAGGAAAAGAAGATAGAGGATATCCCCGTAGTTCGTGAGTTTCCCGAGGTGTTTCCGGAAGACCTTCCTGGATTACCGCCTCATCGTCAAGTTGAATTCCAGATTGAGTTGACTCCAGGAGCCGTTCCAATTGCGAGAGCACCGTACCGGTTAGCTCCGAACGAACTGCAGGAATTATCTGCCCAACTACAAGAGTTGTTGGATAAAGGGTTCATCCGACCGAGTTCGTCGCCCTGGGGAGCGCCCGTTCTATTTGTGAAGAAGAAGGATGGTACATTTCGAATGTGCATTGACTATAGGGAACTGAACAAGGTTACTATCAAGAATAGATATCCCTTACCTCGTATCGATGATTTGTTTGATCAACTGCAAGGATCAAGCTATTACTCTAAGATTGATCTGAGGTCTGGGTATCATCAGCTGAGAGTTCGAGAAGAGGACATCTCGAAGACTGCTTTCCGTACACGATATGGTCACTATGAATTTTTGGTCATGCCATTTGGGTTGACGAATGCACCAGCAGTATTCATGGACCTCATGAATCGCGTGTGCAAACCCTATCTTGATCAGTTTGTTATCGTCTTTATTGATGACATACTGATATACTCAAGGACCGAGGAAGAACATGAGAAGCACTTACGTTTAATCTTGAATTACTTAGAGAGGAACAACTGTATGCAAAGTTTTCTAAGTGTGATTTCTGGATACGTGAGGTACAATTCTTGGGTCATATTGTCAACGAGAAGGGAATACATGTTGATCCTGCTAAGATTGAAGCGATAAAGAATTGGTCTGTTCCTAAGACACCGAGTGAGATACGACAATTCCTTGGATTAGCGGGATATTATCGACGATTCATTGAAGGATTCTCTAAGATTGCACAACCTCTCACAGCCTTGACTCACAAGGGAACGACGTACAAATGGGGTGAGAGTCAGGAATCTGCTTTTCAGTTGCTGAAACATAAATTGTGTAGCGCACCAATATTAGCGTTACCGGATGGTAGTGATGACTTCGTAGTCTATGCGACGCTTCTATTCAAGGACTTGGATGCGTCCTGATGCAGCGGGATAAAGTGATAGCTTACGCCTCTAGACAATTGAAGATTCATGAGAAGAACTATACCACCCATGACTTGGAACTGGGTGCGGTAGTTTTTGCCTTAAAGATCTGGAGACATTACTTGTACGGTACCAAATGCACCATCTACACCGATCACAAGAGTCTTCAGCACATCTTTGAGCAAAAGGAGTTGAACATGAGGCAAAGACGCTGGGTGGAATTGTTAAACGACTATGATTGTGCTATTAAGTACCACCCGGGGAAAGCAAATGTAGTTGCTGATGCGTTGAGTAGAAAAGAGACTGCTAAACCTCGACGTGTGCGAGCTCTGCAACTAACGATTAGTACGCAATTACCTGAACAAATCCGTGATGCTCAAACTGAAGCTCTGAAGTAGAAAACATGAGTTTAGAAGGTTACGGGAATGGAAAACAATTGGAAGTAAAAGCGGATGGGATTCGTTACTTCATGGATAGACTATGGGTACCTCTACACGGAAATCTGAGAGACTTGGTCATGAGTGAGGCTCACAAGTCCAAGTATTCTATACATCCTGGATCTGACAAGATGTACCACGATTTGAAGGCGCACTATTGGTGGCCTAACATGAAAGCAGATGTAGCTACTTATGTGAGCAAGTGTCTGACCTGCTCGAAGGTTAAAGTGGAGTATCAGAAACCATCTGGTCTACTACAACAACCCGAGATCCCTATGTGGAAGTGGGATCAAATATCAATGGATTTTATTACTAAGTTACCTCGCACTTCTACGGGTTGTGATACAATATGGGTTATCGTGGACCGATTGACAAAATCTGCTCATTTCCTAGCGATAAAGGAAACAGACAAGATGGAGAAATTAACTCGACTTTATCTGAAGGAGATCGTTTCGAGGCATGGAGTACCGATCTCAATCATTTCTGATCGCGATTCTCGTTTCACATCACACTTCTGGCAGTCGTTGCAGAAAGCTTTAGGTACGCGATTGGATATGAGTACTGCTTATCATCCACAGACTGATGGTCAAAGCGAGCGTACTATACAGACTTTGGAGGACATGTTACGTGCTTGTGTGATTGACTTCGGGAATAACTGGGAAGTTCACCTACCATTGGTGGAATTTTCTTACAACAACAGTTATCACACTAGCATAAAGGCAGCACCTTTTGAAGCTTTATATGGGAGAAAGTGTAGATCACCAGTTTGCTGGGCTGAAATTGGTGATAGTCAATTAACGGGTCCCGAGTTAGTACACGAGACAACTGAGAAGATTGTTCAGATAAGAAACCGCATGGCCGCAGCGCGAGACAGACAGAAAAGCTATGCTGACAAACGACGAAAACCTTTGGAATTTCAGACAGGTGACAAGGTTTTACTAAAAGTCTCACCGTGGAAAGGCGTAGTTCGGTTTGGTAAGCGAGGAAAGCTAAATCCGAGATACGTTGGACCATTTGAGATAGTGGAAAGAATTGGTCCAGTGGCTTATCGACTAGCCTTACCTGATTCATTGAGTGGAATCCATGATGTATTCCATGTTTCAAATCTAAAGAAATGTTTAACGGATGAAACGATGGTCGTACCACTGGAAGAAGTTCAAGTAGACGAACAGTTACGTTTCATTGAGGAACCTGTCGAAGTGATGGATCGTGAGGTGAAACGCTTAAGCAAAGCAAGATACCCATCGTCAAAGTTCGTTGGAACTCGAGACGTGGACCAGAATTCACGTGGGAACGTGAAGACCAAATGAAGCTTAAGTACCCTCAGCTATTCGAAAGGACGTTGCCAGCCGGCGAAGGTACTGATTAAATTTCGGGACGAAATTTCTTTCAACATGGGGATGATGTGACAACTCATCCAAAACTCACACGATTTCGATTTCCTTGTGCCAATGCAGTAGACCAGTGATGGAACACTCACCATGTAACGCAATTTTCGGGACGAAAATTCTTTCAACATGGGGATAATGTGACATCCGGTAATTTTCCGTTACCAAACTCCGTTTGTTCCGTTAACTCTTGCATACACGTGTCGGGAGCACACACTAGTTGTCGTTGAACGTTGGTGACATAATAATAATTAATAATGTTAAACACTAATTTCTATTGATTATTAGTTGTGATTATGTGATTTAAATGTTTATTGTGAAATTTATCGCGTAACGTGGAAACGTGTGTGTTTAATTCGTATGTTTTGTATTAGTAAGGATAATACATATGATTATTATTATTAGTTATATGCTTGTTGTTTTAGTTAAAAACTTTTAAAAAGTAATTAAAAGCCTAATTTTATAAAATACAAATTAAAGGGTTAAAGGGTAATTATGGATTATTAAATAAAACAAAAATCCCAACCCTAGCCCCCACACCATTCTCGGCCGCGATCATCATCTTCACACACACACACCTGCGAATCAACCTAGAACAAGCGATTGTGCTTCGGTTTTGGTCGATTCCAAGAACTACAACACGTTAGAGGCTTCAATTCTCATCCATTACGTGATTAAAGGTTAGTTTCTTTGTGGTTTTCATGGATTTTTAGTCTTGGCCGAACCCTAGTTCGAAACCTGCAATTGAAGGTCGATTCTTGTTTGTTGGTGATGTTAATATGTTAGTTGGATTGTATATATGCTAGTTAACGTTGATTATGCAAGAAAGTTTGGATTTTGGTTGTTTGTTCACATGATCATCTTTGGCCGAGAGGTTGAGGCGATTTTGGATCAAATTGGATGTTGAATGTTGGTTGTTTGATGTTGTAATGATGCTAGTTAGGTTGTATGCATATTGGTTAACGTCGATTTTGCAAGAAAGCTTCGATTTTGATTTATGGTTCATAGGTTACTAAGAATAGTAACTTTATTTTGCATGAATTGATGATTTGATGATGTATGAATGTTATGGATGTGTTTGTGATGATGATTAGATGCTAAGTTGATGTTATGAACAATTTAAAATCAAGAAGATGTCTTATAGTTCATACATTGCTAAAAATAGTAACTTTTGGTGTTGAATGTTGATGAATCATGATGATTTGGTGTTTGATCATACTAGATGTTGTCATGGACTTGAATTGGTATATAATTGATGAATTCATGAATGTAGTGTGAGTTTGATGAATTTGGGATGAACTTTCCCAAAAGGGAAACTTTAATTGTGCAAATCCTTGAATTGGATGATTTGAGCATGTTTGGGATATTAGGATCATGCTAGTGTGTTCATGGATGGTTTCTAAGGTGATGAAATGTGTTGTTTAGGTTATAGGGATGTTGATTTGGTTTGTTACCTGTTTTGGCCTGTTGTGATTCGCATGACTTGTGTGATATCTAGTTGTATGATGATCTAGGTAGTATATGTGGTTAATGAAGTGCTATATGTAATCAAGTTGTATGTGAACATGTATGACATGCTGTTGTGTTAGTATTAACGAGTTATCACCTATAATGTCACCAACGGGTCAAACGGGTCAACTGGGTCAAATGTGTCTTGTCTTTCTAAAACCTTAAGTTCCTTGGTTTGTAGAGCACTTAGGGTTTCATGTTGATTCTGTGTACATGTGCTTATGTACTCTTGTATTCTAGGTGACCTTTGAAGGTTGTCTTTCCTCTTTCTTTCAAGTTAAGCTCTAAGTTAATTCTTGCGCGTATCAGGTGAGTTCTTGCCCCACTCATTTTACATAATCTCTTTTGGGGGAGATAGCATACTGTTGATCACAAACGCTTTTATATATGAGTGTGTATAATATTGATATAGTGTTGTTTACCATGGAAAAGTCCTCACACTTTCGGATTGTTAATATTGACTAGCGGGGAAATTTTGGGTAGTACTACTGGGTCTGACGAGCCCCACCTGTGCGACTCGAGGTCAAACGGGTGCAATTTGTCCTAACACATATTCGTCACGACCTGGTAAGTCGTGACGGGAGGCAACAAACGTAACACAGTCAGCTTCGATCGCGAAATCACTATGATTAATATTTTATGTTAATAGACTAGCTATCTATTGCAATACACTACTTATGCTCTGGAAACTGTTGATTGGTTTATATTTTAACGCAAACTCTTGAACTCACCAACCATGTGTTGACTTGTTTAGTATGCTATTCTCAGGTTAAGGTTGCCAGTTGCCTAGGAGCACGCACACCAGCATCGTTGAGTTGTCTACATTTGTTTGTTTACAAATTGGGATTATTTTCATATTAAACATTTGTGTTTGGGGCGCGTATGTTTTGCGCATTCTCTTTACATACTACTTGTTTTGGGTTTTCTGTTTTAAAACGCTTCCGCAGTATTTTAAACGTTAACTCTGGTATTGTTTATTAATCATATAGAGTCGTTCTTGGTAACTAATGACTGAGATCCTGGTATGTCACGCGCCTCGCGGTAAAACCCCGCACGCGGATTTTGAGGGTGTGACAGATTGGTATCAGAGCCATTGGTTATAGGGAACTAGGTGCATACACACACTAGACTATGACCTCACAGTTGTTAGTTACTTATCGCTTACTCTCCTTACTGTATACTCATTGGCATAAGCAACACGTACTTCGCAGCATGGCATCGTCGTCCAGAAATTTAGGCAAGAGACTGCACGATCTGAGTCACCTCCTACTTCTCCCGTACCGGATAGGGGATTTAACTGGCCACGACATCCTTATCCTCCTAGCGAGATAGACTGGGATCAGCCTTTCATACCTCCTGAGCTCGATCCTCCGCGTAACTGGGATTTCTACCCACTTACATAAACCGTATGGCTTATAGAGAACGCGTACCACCAGTAGCACCTACACGACCTAGGACTAGGTCATCAACCGCCTACTTTGCCTACACTCCCTACTTTGAGATTCCTTTGGAGCAGGCATTTGCAGCCTAGTAGCCACACTGGACACAGAGCGACAGCGGATTAGAGGACTCACTGATGAGAACTCTGCATTACGATCTGAGATGCGTCAGCTGCGTTTCCAGGTAGAGACGCTTCAGGAGCGACTTTCGATGGCCATTGGTGGACATCATACTCTGGCAGGCAACGTGGTAGCACTTAGTGAGGCATGGATGCACAAGATCACCATAACAAAGTGATCGATGATAGGTTTGCTGATCTAGAGGCACAGCTAGCAGCACTTCAGGTTGTTGAAGCCCCTGCACCTTTAGTGGACCCTGATGAGGAAGAACCAGAGAAGAACCCGGGAAGCCCCGAAGAAGAACAGTAGAGATGGATGAGGACAGTGAACGATCTGATGTACTGGACTGATCCTACCTTTTAAATGACTTAGACTATGTAGTGTTTCTTTTCTTTGAAACCTATGTGGGAAGGGTTGTTTCTGTTGGATCTTATATGCCCAAGAACATACAAGATTGATGTGGTTAGTACGTTATGATCCAAGTCGGGTCATACCCAATAACAAGCTAGGCAAACACCGTTAAACATTTATTTGTTGATCATGATCAAACAAATAAATTATGACACCAATTTAGAAAATGGGTTTTCTGAATTATTGCATTTGAGATAGAACAAATTATATGGATATTTTGTTCATGAGATATTATTTGTAATGTTGTTTAAACAAGTTAAATAACATCAAATATGAGAGTGTTTAAGTTATAAGATTAAAATTGGTTTAATTATATAACTTAATGAGTGATTAAAATGAATTAAAAGGGTGTTTTTTTTTTCAAAATGGGGGGAACCCATTTTGAATCATACTTTCGGCCGCCCTCCTTGTTTTTCTTGGGATTCCTTGTCTTGTTTTAAGACAAGACTTTAATCCCTTGGAAGATACACTAAACCACACTCTCTCTCACACACATGCAAAGAACTCTTTCTTCTCCATCTTGCTCTTCACATTCACGGATATAGAAGCTTGAAAGAGAAGACTTTGGGTGTTAACTTCCTAACAAGTTTGGTGCTTTGCAAGAGTTTGTGGGTATACAAGCTTGAGGTCTTCTCTTTTGAAGACTAGACATTCAAGAAACATCATCTTCCTCCTCTCATCCGTATCCAACTTGCTTGTTCAAGAAAGGTAGTATTCATGTACATCCTATGGTTGGTTTTGATAGCATTTCTTTTCACATATATATGATCCTTGTTCTTGGGTTTGTTTTCTTGAACATATAAATGTTTATTTTCAGAATATAACACAAGTTTTAAACCCCTTATATCCGCTGCGTTTTGTTGTTTAAATGGTTAAACATCCTTGTTAAAACTTGTAAAAACCCAATAATGGCATCTAGAGCCGGTTATGTGGAAAACTTGCTTCAAAAGTCCAAGAAAAGTTAGTTTTGTTGGACTTTTTCAACCCATTAGGGGCTGTTTTGATATGGATAAATGAATCCCTTATCTTTCAAAGTTTTATCTCACATGCTTTAGAATAAACCTTGAAAGATTAACATCAAGTGGTTGATTGTTTTGTTTGGACTAAACCCTAAAGTTTGGGTTTATGTTGGCCGAAACTTTAAGGGTTAAAAAGGGAGTTCATGGTTGTTCTTGGATGTTGTATTTGATACATATTTTGGTGCATAACATAGCCTTGACCTAATGTGTTTTGGTTTGGATGAATGTGATTGTCATGTTTAGTTTTATTCATTAAAGGGTTGTAATAATAATTTTGGTGTTTGTATCTTTTGGGTTGTAATTTATTTATTCATTGGTTATGTAATAAATAGATTAGGTGCATTTCTTTTATTAGAAAAATTGTATTAGGATATGATTTTGTAAAAGAAGATGCACAAGTTGGAGACTCAAGGAAAGATACAAAGGAAGAACTCAAAAGACATGGACACTTGAAGCATTTGGATGTGGATTCGAGTGGGAGTTCTTGGACACATTTTAATGTGTCATTATTAACCCTTAGGAAAGACCTAGTGACAACACTTGTGATGGCAAACAAGTGTGGTCACCTTAGTGGCTATGGTTATGCACATATGATTGAATGGTTGTGCTTGTTTGGTTGTTTTGTTTTATGTTGGTTGTTTGATATATGGATATGCATAACTAACAAATTTATAAACATAACAAGCTGAAAATAAATGGTTCTTAATCATTAAGTGGTTAATAAAAGGTTATTAAAAGGATTAATGATTTTAAATAAAAGGGGTTTTATTAAAAGAACCATAGGGTACCATGTATTTGAAAGCATGCAAATGCAAGGTACATAGAGTTTTCTAAACTAGAATTATGAAAACTTAAAATGTCTTTTGAAAACAAGTTTATCACCATCCTTTTACACAACACTTAAGTCACTTGAAAACTCTTAATGGGATAAAGGTCACCTAACCATTTTGAGGGAACTTGTGATTTAAGGTGGGAATGCCATATTTGTGGGATAAAGATCACCTAACCACTTATATTGGTAAACTCACATGTGTGTGTAAGTAGGGTAACTTGATTTGCAAACCATGTTAAATGGATCACCTACAATATGGTTTACAAAAGGTGTTGATGGGATTAACATGCCGACTATACATATGATGTTTAAGTCGATCCCATACCTCTAGAAGTTGCAAAGGGTTGCAATTGTCAAACGTTGACTACCTTGTTAATTTAAATAATGGGATAAAGATCACCTAACCACTATTTAAATGTGACGTTGGATTCTAGAATTTTATTTTGTGTATGACACATAAAAGAAATTTATAATTAAATATGATAATATCGTAAATACTAAAATTGAACCTTGTTAAATTTTGTAGATGGCCACCAACAACAATGAAAATAATGATATTCCATCCGCTCATAACCTATCACTAAGAACCATTCTCCAAAAGGAGCGTCTAAACCATAACAATTTCATTGATTGGTTTCGAAACTTGAGAATTGTTCTCAAGCAAGAGAAACGGTCATATATCTTAGACGATCCGATTCCCGATGAACCCAATGAGGAAGATGAAGAGGCCTACATGAATTGGGTGAAATACACTGAGGACTCGGTCCAAGTGTCTTGCCTCATGTTGGCAAGTATGACTCCGGATCTCCAAAAGGAGTACGAACATCACGGAGCATACGACATGATAACCCAGTTGAAGGAAACGTTCCAACAACAAGCAAGGGTAGAGCGCTTCGAAACGGTTCGAGCACTCCATGCATGTCGTATGGATGATACCCAATCGGTCTCGTCTTATGTACTTAAGATGAAGAGCCACATAGACCGCCTCGAAAGGCTGAATTGTCCCGTCTCGAAAGAGTTGGCTACGGATTTGATCCTCAACTCTTTGTCAAAAAGGTTTGACAATTTTGTTATGAATTATAACATGAACGGTTGGGACAAGAACATAACTGAGCTTCACTCTATGCTCAAGACAGCCGAGGCGGCCATGGGTAAAAGGAGTTTACCCGTTCTCACCATCAATGAAGGTGGGAACAAGAAGAGGCCTCACCCCGCATCCAAGGCAAGTGTTGCCAAAGGTAAAGGGTACGTTGGGAGAAAGGGAAAGGGAGTGGTAAAAGTGCCACCACCAAAACCAGCGGAGAAGAAGCAAAAGGTTGCTTCGGATGACCCATGCTTTAAGTGTGGGGAGATAGGACATTGGGCAAGAAATTGTCCTGTCCATCTCAAAGAGTTGAAAGCAAAGAGGGATGCCGGGCAGACCTCAGGTACAATTTTCATGATTCATATTGATCTAAATATAATATCCTCTAACACATGGGTATTGGATACCGGATGTGGGACTCACATTTGCAATTTGTTGCAGGGGTTCAAAAGAAGTAAAAACTTCAACAAAGGGGATGTTAGCCTCTACATGGGGAATGGGGCAAAAGTTCAAGTTGAAGCCCGAGGGGACTACATCCTGAAGCTTCCAAATGGTTTGGAAGCAATTTTGAACAATGTTTTGTATGCTCCTAGTTTGACTAGGAACATTATTTCAGTTGCACAATTAAGACAATATGGTTATGTTTTGATGTTTATTGAAAATGAAATTCATGTTTCTTTAAATAACATCTTTTATTTTAAAGCTACTCCTATTAATGGTATTTATGAATTGGTTCATGAAAACACATTATATGATAGCTCGTTGTACCAAACCACCACCAAGAAGCTCAAATTAGATTTGAGTGACACCTATCTTTGGCATTGCCGTCTTGGTCATATAAACAAGAAGCGCATACAAACTCTTCAAAAGAATGGTCTTTTAAAAGCAAGTGAATATGATTCATTTGATGTATGTGAATCTTGTTTACAAGGCAAAATGACTAAGGCGCCTTTTAGTGGCAAAACCGAAAGGGCAAAAGATTTATTAGGTATCATACATTCGGATGTATGTGGTCCTTTTAAGCCAATGACTAGGTATAATGAAAGATACTTCATTACCTTTACCGACGACTATAGTAGGTATGGGTATGTGTACTTGTTAAGACACAAAGATGAAGCTTTTGAAATGTTCAAAACCTTCCAAAATGAAGTAGAAAATCAACTCAACAAATCAATAAAAATTCTTCGCACCGATAGAGGAGGTGAATACCTGAGTGATGCTTTTAGAGATCATCTTAGAAGTTGTGGGATTATCTCACAACTATCTCCACCTGGAACACCACAACACAATGGTGTGTCCGAAAGGAGAAATCGAACTCTATTAGATATGGTTCGATCTATGATGGCTGGAAGCTCATTGCCTCTATCATTTTGGGGCTTTGCTTTGCTCTCTGCGGCCCGTATTTTGAATATGGCCCCAACCAAGAAAGTGGAAAGGACACCTTTTGAAATATGGCATGGAAGGGTTCCATCTCTATCATATTTAAAGGTGTGGGGATGTGAGGCTTATGTAAAGACTCCCACCTCAAACAAGTTAGAAAGACGTTCCACTAAGTGTATTTTTATTGGATATCCTAGAGATTCTATGGGATATTATTTCTATGATCCATTGGAACAAAAGGAGTTTGTTGCCAAGAAGGGTGAGTTCTTGGAAGCCAAGTTCCTTATGGAAGGAGCTAGCAGTAGAACAGTGGATCTTGAGGAGGATCAAGGTCCACAACCCGATACACGTTTGGTTGACACTAGCACTCAACATGAGGATGTTGAGAATGATCAAATGGTTGATCAACACACACAAAACGTTCGCAAATCTGGTAGAACTAGTAATCCACCTGAAAGATATGGATTTTTCATGGATGGGTGCTATGTGGTTGATTCCGATGAACCAATCACATACCATGATGCAGTGTCCAATTTGGATTGTGACAAATGGCTTGAAGCCATGAATGTTGAGATGCAATCCATGTATGACAACCAAGTGTGGGACTTGGTTGTACCACCTCTTAACTCCAAGGTAGTTGGAAGTAAGTGGGTTTTCAAGAAGAAAACCGATATGCATGGAAACTTGGATACTTATAAAGCTAGACTTGTAGCAAAAGGTTTCACTCAAACTCAAGGGGTTGATTATGATGAGACTTTTTCGCCTGTTGCAATGCTAAAGTCTATTAGGATATTATTTGCCATAGCTGCTCATTATGATTATGAGATTTGGCAAATGGATGTCAAAACCGCTTTTCTAAATGGATATCTTGAGGAAGATGTCTATATGGTTCAGCCTGAAGGTTTTGTCGACCCAAAACATCCTAACAAAGTATGCAAGTTAAAGAAATCAATCTATGGATTGAAGCAAGCGTCAAGAAGTTGGAATCACCGTTTTGATGAAGAGGTAATTAAATTTGGGTTCATCAAAAATGCTGATGAGGCTTGTGTGTATAAAAAGGCTAGTGGGAGCATCATCACTTTCCTAGTATTGTATGTCGATGACATCCTACTATTTGGAAATGACATTCCAACCTTGGAAGGTATAAAAACCTGGCTTGGAAGCTGTTTTTCCATTAAGGATCTTGGTGAAGCCGCCTACATTTTGGGAATAAAGATCTATAGGGATAGATCAAGGCGGTTGATAGGTTTAAATCAAAGTGCATACATTGACAAGATCTTGAAAAGGTTCAAGATGGAGAACTCTAAGAAAGGTACGGTACCTATTCAAAGAGGAACGATATTGAGTACGACTCAATGTCCAAGCTCAAAGGATGAGCAAGATAAAATGAAGGGAATCCCGTATGCGTCTGCTATAGGATCCATCATGTATGCAATGATATGCACTAGGCCGGACGTGTCATGCGCCTTGAGCATGACAAGCCGATACCAGCAAAATCCTGGAAATAGTCATTGGATGGCTGTTAAGAACATACTTAAGTACCTAAGGAGGACTAAAGATATGTTCCTAATCTATGGATCTGGTGAGGAGGAACTCGTGGTAAAAGGTTACACGGATGCGAGTTTCCAAACTGATCGGGATGACTCACGATCACAATCGGGATACATTTTCATCCTAAATGGAGGAGCAGTCTCTTGGAAGAGCTCTAAACAAGATGTGGTGGCATTATCAACTACAGAGTCAGAATACATCGCCGCTTCATTAGCAGCTCAAGAAGCTGCATGGTTGAAGAAATTCATTGCCGATCTAGGGGTTGTCCCTTCCATTCAGGACCCCCTAGAAATTCTTTGTGATAATGAGGGTGCGATTGCTCAAATCAAGGAACCCCGTGCACATCAAAAGACTAGGCACATTGAGCGGAGATTCAACTACATAAGGGATGAAGTTGAAAAGGGAAAAATATGTATTCGCAAAGTTCACACGGATCAAAACATTGCGGATCCACTCACGAAGCTTCTTGAAAAGGCAAAGCATGAGGGTCATACTTGTGCCATGGGACTTCGATATTCTAGTGACTGGATTTGATTTTGTGATCTTGTATTTGGATATTGGAACCTTTTATTACTTGAATGAATTATATGGTTATAATGTTTCAACTAATGTTCCAATTTTGCATGTTTAATCCATGAGTAAATCATTTACTCTAAACGTCCGTAGTCGTTCATGCCTGTGGGAACAAGTATGAGGGTAAGACTATTATGAACTTGGATTGGTAGATATTCATTTGGATGAATATATAGCAAAGGGTTGCTGCCAAAGTTCATAGATATTTATGGGATATAAATATTGGACTGACCCGCATTTCAAATATTACTACATGGAATCTTCTTGATTGATCATAAGTAAATTTGAGTAAAGGCGAATATCATTTGGTATCCTCTGACCTGAGATACATATTGGGTCTTGATATTCACCGGGTATTATACTTTGACTTAGTTCTTCGCTGTTCTGAAACATGGCAGTACATAAGACTAAATTCAGGTATAGCACGAGGTGATTGTGAGAGACGTATGTAATCAAGATGGGATTTGTTCCTCTTATTCGTTGAGAGTAAGATGTCTAAGGCCTGCTAAAGTTAAGTCAATGGAGAATGATCATTCTGTGTCTCTAAGATTTAACATGACATCTGTGACAAAAGGATAGATGATTGATTCACCTAAAACATTTTCGAGTAAGATACTTGAAGGGGATGATGTTATTGAATGGCACTTAGTCATACGTATTAAGGGTAGTAAACCGTTGTTAGGCGGTATTTACTGCTTGCATCAATCTTCTATGAATCTTGTGCAAGTGGGAGATTGTTGGATCTTATATGCCCAAGACACATACAAGATTGATGTGGTTAGTACGTTATGATCCAAGTCGGGTCATACCCAATAACAAGCTAGGCAAACACCGTTAAACATTTATTTGTTGATCATGATCAAGCAAATAAATTATGACACCAATTTAGAAAATGGGTTTTCTGAATTATTGCATTTGAGATAGAACAAATTATATGGATATTTGTTCATGAGATATCATTTGTAATGTTGTTTAAATAAGTTAAATAACATCAAATATGAGAGTGTTTAAGTTATAAGATTAAAATTGGTTTAATTATATAACTTAATGAGTGATTAAAATGAATTAAAAGGGTGTTTTTTTCAAAATGGGGGGAACCCATTTTGAATCATACTTTCGGCCGCCCTCCTTGTTTTCTTGGGATTCCTTGTCTTGTTTTAAGACAAGACTTTAATCCCTTGGAAGATACACTCAACCACACTCTCTCTCACACATGCAAAGAACTCTCTTCTCCATCTTGCTCTTCACATTCACGGATATAGAAGCTTGAAAGAGAAGACTTTGGGTGTTAACTTCCTAACAAGTTTGGTGCTTTGCAAGAGTTTGTGGGTATACAAGCTTGAGGTCTTCTCTTTTGAAGACTAGACATTCAAGAAACATCATCTTCCTCCTCTCATCCGTATCCAACTTGCTTGTTCAAGAAAGGTAGTATTCATGTACATCCTATGGTTGGTTTTGATAGCATTTCTTTTCACATATATATGATCTTTGTTCTTGGGTTTGTTTTCTTGAACATATAAATGTTTATTTTCAGAATATAACACAAGTTTTAAACCCCTTATATCCGCTGCGTTTTGTTGTTTAAATGGTTAAACATCCTTGTTAAAACTTGTAAAAACCCAACAGTTTCCCACCCAACTGACAAACTTAATTTTGACATTGATGGAATATTTTGTGACTCAATTGCAATTTATTATCTTTGATTATTATTTCTGTTATAAATGTTGGGTTGTGGTGAATGCATTATTCTTATTGTTTACTGTACCTTGATGAGATTAATGTGTTGGATGTTACTCATTATTGTAATTGTGAATTTTAAAGTGAAATATGGACGCACGTGGAAGAGGACGTGGGCGTGGTCGTGGACGTGGCGCCGAGGCCGTGGAGCCGAAGCCATAAACATGACGCCTGCGGAATGGCGGCATTAATTAACGAACATGTTCAGGCGGCAGTGGCTGCTGCCCAACCGGGACAACCAGCAGGTAAATGATAACAAGAGGTTAAACTGATTATCCTAGTTATTTGTCTAGGATATCTGACTAATGTTTGGGTTGTCAAAACAGGACCACAACATGTACCTACAAGTCCTTCATGGACTGTAAACCCCATACCTACAGTGGGACGGAAGGAGCTGTAGGGCTTGTAAGGTGGTTTGAGAAGACAGAGTCTGTCTTCGCGAAATGCAACTGCCCGCCTGCTTATCAGGTGAAGTATGCCACCGGGACATTGGAAGGCGCAGCACTTTCCTGGTGGAATGCCCAGGTACAAATGCTGGGTCAAGCCATGGCCAATGAACTACCTTGGGATGAATTCAAAGAAATCATGACGAAGAATACTGCCCCGAAATGAAGTGCAGAAACTGGAGATTGAGTTCTGGCAACTCAAAATGCAAGGCTCAGAAATTGAAGCCTACATGACTCGTACTCATGAGTTAGCCACTTTATGCCCAGGGATGGTGAATGAAATGCACAAGAGGGTGGAGCATTATATGGGGATTGGTGCCCGAAATTCAAAGTATGGTAACTGCCTCTAACCCCACTACAATACAACAAGCTATCCGAACAGCCCACAGGCTGACTGACCAGGCAGTTGAGCAAGGACGGTTACCCAAACGGGGTGCGGTGGCAAGCGTGCCCAACCAGAAATGCAAGTGGGATGGTTCAAGCAACAAGGGATCGTCATCCAGCAGCCAATCTCAACCTCAACAACAGCAGCAAAGTCAGCAACAGCAACGGAAGTTCGATAACAACCGAAGCTTCAACCAGGCGACTCACTCAAATCAAGGACCCGGTGGGTATGGTGGAAGATTTCCAAAGTGCAACCGGTGTAACTACCACCATGTGGGTCGATGTGATAACTTCAAGTGCCAACGTTGTGGGAAGATTGGTCATGCAGCCAAAGACTGTCGGGGTGAACTGATGAAGAAGCCTCAACAATCACAAGACACTCCGAAAGGTTGTTTTGAGTGCGGAAAAGAAGGCCATTACAAACGCAACTGTCCCCAGCTTAAGAGGAATGGTAATGGCAACAACAACAATGGGAACAACAACAATAATAACAATGGCAACAACAATAACAACAACAATGGTAATGGCAACAACAATGGTTGAAACAACAATGGAGCCAAAGGAAGAGCCTTCGTCATTGGCTCAGGTGAGGCTCTATACGATCCTACAACAGTAACTGGTAAATTTTCGGTTAATGGTTGTTTTGCTACCGTATTATTCGATACCGGAGCTGATAGAAGTTTCGTGTCCACTAGGTTCTGTAGTCTTTTAAGTGATATTCCCTCAGCCTTAGAACTAAATACACCATGGAGTTAGCTAACGGCACACAGATTCACGTAACGCATATTCTTAGAGACTGCAAGATAGAGCTTGCTGGTCATACATTCACCATAGATCTCATGCCTGTTACACTAGGAAGTTTTGATGTGGTAGTAGGCATGGATTGGCTTTCCGATAAACAAGTAGAAGTCATATGCCACGAGAAGATCATACGGATTCCCCTTGGTGAAGAAGTCCTTACGGTCAGAGGTGATAGGAGTGGTGCGGTGATAGGCATCATCTCGTTTATGAAAGCACAGAAGTTGTTACGAAAGGGTCGACTGGCCATATTAGCACTCGTCACAGATAAACAGGTCGAGGAAAAGAAGATAGAGGATATCCCCGTAGTTCGTGAGTTTTCCGAGGTGTTTCCGGAAGACCTTCCTGGATTACCGCCTCATCGTCAAGTTGAATTCCAGATTGAGTTGACTCCAGGAGCTGCTCCAATTGCGAGAGCACCGTACCGGTTAGCTCCGAACGAACTGCAGGAATTATCTGCCCAACTACAAGAGTTGTTGGATAAAGGGTTCATCCGACCGAGTTCGTCGCCCTGGGGAGCGCCAGTTCTATTTGTGAAGAAGAAGGATGGTACATTTCGAATGTGCATTGACTATAGGGAACTGAAAAGGTTACTATCAAGAATAGATATCCCTTACCTCGTATAGATGATTTGTTTGATCAACTGCAAGGATCAAGCTATTACTTAAGATTGATCTAAGGTCTGGGTATCATCAGCTGAGAGTTCGAGAAGAGGACATCTCGAAGACTGCTTTCCGTACACGATATGGTCACTATGAATTTTTGGTCATGCCATTTGGGTTGACGAATGCACCAGCAGTATTCATGGACCTCATGAATCGCGTGTGCAAACCCTATCTTGATCAGTTTGTTATCGTCTTTATTGATGACATACTGATATACTCAAGGACCGAGGAAGAACATGAGAAGCACTTACGTTTAATCTTTGAATTACTTAGAGAGGAACAATTGTATGCAAAATTTTCTAAGTGTGATTTCTGGATACGTGAGGTACAATTCTTGGGTCATATTGTCAACGAGAAGGGAATACATGTTGATCCTGCTAAGATTGAAGCGATAAAGAATTGGCCTGTTCCTAAGACACCGAGTGAGATACGACAATTCCTTGGATTAGCGGGATATTATCGACGATTCATTGAAGGATTCTCTAAGATTGCACAACCTCTCACAGCCTTGACTCACAAGGGAATGACGTACAAATGGGGTAAGAGTCAGGAATCTGCTTTTCAGTTGCTGAAGCATAAATTGTGTAGCGCACCAATATTAGCATTACCGGATGGCAGTAATGATTTCGTAGTCTATTGTGACGCTTCTATTCAGGGACTTGGATGCGTCCTGATGCAGCGGGATAAAGTGATAGCTTACGCCTCTAGACAATTGAAGATTCATGAGAAGAACTATACCACCCATGACTTGGAACTGGGTGCGGTAGTTTTTGCCTTAAAGATCTGGAGACATTACTTGTACGGTACCAAATGCACCATCTACACCGATCACAAGAGTCTTCAGCACATCTTTGAGCAAAAGGAGTTGAACATGAGGCAAAGACGCTGGGTGGAATTGTTAAACGACTATGATTGTGCTATTAAGTACCACCCGGGAAAGCAAATGTAGTTGCTGATGTGTTGAGTAGAAAAGAGACTGCTAAACCTCGACGTGTGCGAGCTCTGCAACTAACGATTAGTACGCAATTACCTGAACAAAGCCGTGATGCTCAAACTGAAGCTCTGAAGGTAGAAGACATGAGTTTAGAAGGGTTACGAGGAATGGAAAAGCAATTAGAAGTAAAAGCGGATGGGATTCGTTACTTCATGGATAGACTATGGGTACCTCTACACGGAAATCTGAGAGACTTGGTCATGATTGAGGCTCACAAGTCCAAGTATTCTATACATCCTGGATCTGACAAGATGTACCACGATTTGAAGGCGCACTATTGGTGGCCTAACATGAAAGCAGATGTAGCTACTTATGTGAGCAAGTGTCTGACCTGCTCGAAGGTTAAAGTGGAGTATCAGAAACCATCTGGTCTACTACAACAACCTGAGATCCCTATGTGGAAGTGGGATCAAATATCAATGGATTTTATTACTAAGTTACCTCGCACTTCTACGGGTTGTGATACAATATGGGTTATCGTGGACCGATTGACAAAATCTGCTCATTTCTTAGCGATAAAGGAAACAGACAAGATGGAGAAATTAACTCGACTTTATCTGAAGGAGATCGTTTCGAGGCATGGAGTACCGATCTCAATCATTTCTGATCGCGATTCTCGTTTCACATCACACTTCTGGCAGTCGTTGCAGAAAGCTTTAGGTACGCGATTGGATATGAGTACTGCTTATCATCCACAGACTGATGGTCAAAGCGAGCGTACTATACAGACTTTGGAGGACATGTTACGTGCTTGTGTGATTGACTTCGGGAATAACTGGGAAGTTCACCTACCATTGGTGGAATTTTCTTACAACAACAGTTATCACACTAGCATAAAGGCAGCACCTTTTGAAGCTTTATATGGGAGAAAGTGTAGATCACCAGTTTGCTGGGCTGAAATTGGTGATAGTCAATTAACGGGTCCCGAGTTAGTACACGAGACAACTGAGAAGATTGTTCAGATAAGAAACCGCATGGTCGCAGCGCGAGACAGACAGAAAAGCTATGCTGACAAACGACGAAAACCTTTGGAATTTCAGACAGGTGACAAGGTTTTACTAAAAGTCTCACCGTGGAAAGGCGTAGTTCGATTTGGTAAGCGAGGAAAGCTAAATCCGAGATACGTTGGACCATTTGAGATAGTGGAAAGAATTGGTCCAGTAGCTTATCGACTAGCCTTACCTGATTCATTGAGTGGAATCCATGATGTATTCCATGTTTCAAATCTAATGAAATGTTTAGCGGATGAAACGATGGTCGTACCACTGGAAGAAATTCAAGTAGACGAACAGTTACGTTTCATTGAGGAACCTGTCGAAGTGATGGATCGTGAGGTGAAAACGCTTAAGCAAAGCAAAATACCCATCGTCAAAGTTCGTTGGAACTCGAGACGTGGACCAGAATTCACGTGGGAACGTGAAGACCAAATTAAGCTTAAGTACCCTCAGCTATTCGAAAGGACGATGCCAGCCGGCGAAGGTACTGATTAAATTTCGGGACGAAATTTCTTTCAACATGGGGATGATGTGACAACTCATCCAAAACTCACACGATTTCGATTTCCTTGTGCCAATGAAGTAGACCAGTGATGGAACACTCACCATGTAACGCAATTTTCGGGACGAAAATTCTTTCAACATGGGGATAATGTGACATCCGGTAATTTTCCGTTACCAAACTCCGTTTGTTCCGTTAACTCTTGCATACACGTGTCGGGAGCACACACTAGTTGTCGTTGAACGTTGGTGACATAATAATAATTAATAATGTTAAACAATAATTTCTATGTTGATTATTAGTTGTGATTATGTGATTTAAATGTTTATTGTGAAATTTATCGCATAACATGGAAACGTGTGTGTTTAATTCGTATGTTATGTATCTAGTAAGGATAATACATATGATTATTATTATTAAGTTATATGCTTGTTGTTTTAGTTAAAAACCTTTTAAAAAGTAATTAAAAGCCTAATTTTATAAACATACAAATTATAAGGGTTAAAAGGGTAATTATGGATTATTAAATAAAACAAAAATCCCAACCCTAGCCCCCACACCATTCTCGGCCGCGATCATCATCTTCACACACACACACCTGCGAATTCAACTTAGAACAAGCGATTGTGCTTCTGTTTTGGTCGATTCCAAGAACTACAACACGTTAGAGGCTTCAATTCTCATCCATTACGTGATTAAAGGTTAGTTTCTCTGTGGTTTTCATGGATTTTTAGTCTTGGCCGAACCCTAGTTCGAAACCTGCAATTGAAGGTCGATTCTTGTTTGTTTGGTGATGTTAATATGTTAGTTGGATTGTATATATGCTAGTTAACGTTGATTATGCAAGAAAGTTTGGATTTTGGTTGTTTGTTCACATGATCATCTTTGGCCGAGAGGTTGAGGCGATTTTGGATCAAATTGGATATTGAATGTTGGTTGTTTGATGTTGTAATGATGCTAGTTAGGTTGTATGCATATGGTTAACATCGATTTTGCAAGAAAGCTTCGATTTTGATTATGGTTCATAGGTTACTAAGAATAGTAACTTTATTTGCATGAATTGATGATTTGATGATGTATGAATGTTATGGATGTGTTTGTGATGATGATTGAATGCTAAGTTGATGTTATGAACAATTTAAAATCAAGAAGATGTCTTATAGTTCATACATTGCTAAAAATAGTAACTTTGGTGTTGAATGTTGATGAATCATGATGATTTGGTGTTCTGATCATACTAGATGTTGTCATGGACTTGAATTGGTATATAATTGATGAATTCATGAATGTAGTGTGAGTTTGATGAATTTGGGATGAACTTTCCCAAAAGGGAAACTTTAATTGTGCAAATCCTTGAATTGGATGATTGAGCATGTTTGGGATATTAGGATCATGCTAGTGTGTTCATGGATGGTTTCTAAGGTGATGAAATGTGTTGTTTAGGTTATAGGGATGTTGATTTGGTTTGTTACCTGTTTTGGCCTGTTGTGATTCGCATGACTTGTGTGATATCTAGTTGTATGATGATCTAGGTAGTATATGTGGTTAATGAAGTGCTATATGTAATCAAGTTGTATGTGAACATGTATGACATGCTGTTGTGTTAGTATTAACGAGTTATCACCTATAATGTCACCAACGGGTCAAACGGGTCAACTGGGTCAAATGTGTCTTGTCTTTCTTAAACCTTAAGTTCCTTGGTTTGTAGAGCACTTAGGGTTTCATGTTGATTCTGTGTACACGTGCTTATGTACTCTTGTATTCTAGGTGACCTTTGAAGGTTGTCTTTCCTTCTTTCTTTCAAGTTAAGCTCTAAGTTAATTCTTGCGCGTATCAGGTGAGTTCTTCCCCACTCATTTTACATAATCTCTTTTGGGGGAGATAGCATACTGTTGATCACATACGCTTTTATATATGAGTGTGTATAATATTGATATAGTGCTGTTTACCATGGAAAAGTCCTCACACTTTCGGATTGTTAATATTGACTAGCGGGGAAATTTTGGGTAGTACTACTAGGTCTGACGAGCCCCACCTGTGCGACTCGAGGTCAAACGGGTGAAATTTTGTCCTAACACATATTCGTCACGACCTGGTAAGTCGTGACGGGAGGCGACAAACGTAACACAGTCAGCTTCGATCGCGAAATCACTATGATTAATATTTTTATGTTAATAGACTAGCTATCTATTGCAATACACTACTTATGCTCTGGAAACTGTTGATTGGTTTATATTTTAACGCAAACTCTTGAACTCACCAACCATGTGTTGACTTGTTTAGTATGCTATTCTCAGGTTAAGGTTGCCAGTTGCCTAGGAGCACGCACACCAGCATCGTTGAGTTGTCTACATTGTTTGTTTACAAATTTGGGATTATTTCATATTAAACATTTGTGTTTGGGGCGCGTATGTTTTGGGCATTCTCTTTACATACTACTTGTTTTGGGTTTTCTGTTTTAAAAATGCTTCCGCAGTATTTTAAACGTTAACTTGGTATTGTTTATTAATCATATAGAGTCGTTCTTGGTAACTAATGACTGAGATCCTGGTATGTCACGCGCCTCGCGGTAAAACCCCGAACGCGGATTTTGAGGGTGTGACAGATTGGTATCAGAGCCATTGGTTATAGGGAACTAGGTTGCATACACACACTAGACTATAACCGCACAGTTGTTAGTTACTTATCGCCTACTCTCCTTACTGTATACTCATTGGCATACGCAACACGTACTTCGCAGCATGGCATCGTCGTCCAGAAATTTAGGCAAGAGACCTGCACGATCTGAGTCACCTCCTACTTCTCCCGTACCGGATAGGGGATTTAACTGGCCACGACATCCTTATCCTCCTAGCGAGATAGACTGGGATCAGCCTTTCATACCTCCTGAGCTCGATCCTCCGCGTAACTGGGATTTCTACCCCACTTACATAAACCGTATGGCTTATAGAGAACGCGTACCACCAGTAGCACCTACACGACCTAGGACTAGGTCATCAACCGCCTCTACTTTGCCTACACTCCCTACTTTGAGCATTCCTCTAGAGCAGGCATTTGCAGCCCTAGTAGCCACACTGACACAGAGCGACAGCGGATTAGAGGACTCACTGATGAGAACTCTGCATTACGATCTGAGATGCGTCAGCTGCGTTTCCAGGTAGAGACGCTTCAGGAGCGACTTTCGATGGCCATTGGTGGACATCATACTCTGGCAGGCAACGTGGTAGCACTTAGTGAGCGCATGGACGCACAAGATCACCATAACATAGTGATCGATGATAGGTTTGCTGATCTAGAGGCACAGCTAGCAGCACTTCAGGTTGTTGAAGCCCCTACACCTTTAGTGGACCCTGATGAGGAAGACCCAGAAGAAGAACCCGAGGAAGCCCCCGAAGAAGAACCAATAGAGATGGATGAGGACAGTGACGGATCTGATGTACTGGACTGATCCTACCTTTAAATGACTTAGACTATGTAGTGTTTCTTTCTTTGAAACCTATGTGGGAAGGGTTGTTTCCCACCCAACTGACAAACTTAAATTTTGACATTGATGGAATATTTTGTGACTCAATTGCAATTTATTTATCTTTGATTATTATTTTTGTTATAAATGTTATGGTTGTGGTGAATGCATTATTTCTTATGTTTACTGTACCTTGATGAGATTAATGTGTTGGATGTTACTCATTATTGTAATTGTGAATTTTAAAGTGAAATATGGACGCACGTGGAAGAGGACGTGGGCGTGTTCGTGGACGTGGCGCCGGAGGCCGTGGAGCCGGAGCCATAAACATGACGTCTGCGGAATTGGCGGCATTAATTAACGAACATGTTCAGGCGGCAGTGGCTGCTGCCCAACCGGGACAACCAGCAGGAAAATGATAACAAGAGGTTAAACTGATTATCCTAGTTATTTGTCTAGGATATCTGACTAATGTTTGGGTTGTCAAAACAGGACCACCACCATGTACCTACAAGTCCTTCATGGACTGTAAACCCCATACCTACAGTGGGACGGAAGGAGCCGTAGGGCTTGTTTCCCGAGGTGTTTCCCGACTGGCCATATTAGCACTCGTCACAGATAAACAGGTCGAGGAAAAGAAGATAGAGGATATCCCTGTAGTTCGTGAGTTTCCCGAGGTGTTTCCGGAAGACCTTTATCGACGATTATAGTCGTTATGGTTATGTGTATTTGTTGACACACAAACATGAACTTTTGAAATGTTCAAAATCTTTAAGAATGAAGTAGAAAATCAACTAAATAAAACAATCAAAGTTCTTCGTTCAGATAGAGGAGGTGAATACCTGAGTGATGCTTTTCAAGATCATCTTATGAGTTGTGGGATTGTCTCACAACTTACTCCACCCGGAACACCGCAACATAATGGTGTGTCTGAAGGAGAGAAACCGAACCTTATTGGATATGGTTCGATCTATGATGGCTAGAAGCTCACTACCTCTATCATTTTGGGGTTTCGCATTGCTCTCCGCGGCTCGTATTTGAATATGGCCCCAACCAAGAAAGTAGATACGACACCTTTTGAAATATGGCATGGAAGAGTTCCATCACTATCATATTTAAAGGTATGGGGTTGTGAAGGTTATGTGAAGCAGAAACACCCAAAACAAGTTAGAAAGTCGATTCATTAAGTGTATATTTGTTGGATATCCCAAAGACTATATGGGATATACTTCTTTAATCCAAACGAGCAAAAGGTATTTATTGCTAGAAATGGCTGAGTTCTTAGAAACTAAGTTTCTTATGGAAGAAACGACGTATAGAACAGTGGAAATTGATGAGGATCAAGAACCACAAGCCAATACACGTTTGGTTGAAATTAGCGATCAACAAGAGGTTGTTGATAATGATCAAATGGTTGATCAATACACACAAAACATTCACAGTTCTGGTAGAATTAGCATTCCACCTGAAAGATATGGATTTTTCATGAATGGATGCTATGTGGTTGACTCGGATGAACCAACTACATACCATGATGCAATGTCCAATTCGGATTATCACAAATGGCAAGAAGCCATGAACGTTGAGATGCAATCCATGTATGACAACCAAGTATGGGAATGGTTGAACCACCACTTAACTCCAACTGGTTGGATGTAAGTGGGTTTCAAGAAGAAAAACCAATATGCATGGAAACTTGGATACTTATAAAGCAAGACTTGTAGCAAAGGGTTTCACTCAAACTCAAAGGGTTGATTATGATGAAACATTCTCGCCTGTGGCAATGCTGAAGTCAATTAGGATATTATTTACCATAGCTGGATATTATGACTATGAGATTTGGCAAATGGATGTCAAAACCGCTTTCCTTAATGGACATCTCGAAGAGACTGTCTATATGGTTCAGCCTGATGGTTTTATCGATCCAAAACATCCTAATAAAGTATGCAAGTTAAAGAAATCAATCTACGGATTGAAACAAGCATCAAGAAGTTAGAATCAACGTTTTGATGAAGAGATCAACAAATTTGGATTCATCAAGAACGCTGATGAAGCTTGTGTGTATAAAAAGGATAGTGGGAACATTATCACATTCTTAGTATTGTATGTTGATGACATACTACTATTTGGAAATGATGTTCCAACCATAGAAGGTGTTAAAGCCTGGCTTGGAAGTTGCTTTTCTATAAAAGATCTTGGTGAAGCCGCCTATATTTTGGGAATAAAGATCTATAGGGATAGATCAAGACGATTGATAGGTTTAAACCAAAGTGCATACATTGATAAAATCCTGAAAAGGTTCAAGATAGAAAACTCTAAGAAAGGTATGGTACCTATTCAAAGAGGGACAATATTGAGTACATCTCAATGTCCGAACTCAAAGGATGAGCAAGAAAGAATGAAGGAAATACCATATGCATCTGCTATAGGATCCATCATGTATGCAATGATATGCACTAGACCGGACGTGTCATGCGCATTAAGCATGACAAGTAGATATCAACAGAATCCAGGTAATAGCCATTGGATGACTGTTAAAAGTATATTGAAATACCTTAGGAGGACTAAGGATATGTTTCTAATATATGGATCTGGTGAGGAGGAGCTCGTTGTAAAAGGTTACACGGATGCGAGCTTCCAGACTGATCGAGATGATTCTCGATCACAATCGGGGTATGTCTTCATTATGAATGGAGGGGCAGTGTCCCGGAAGAGCTCGAAGCAGGACATGGTAGCATTGTCCACTACAGAATCCGAATACATCACTGCCTCATTGGCAGCTCAAGAAGCTGCATGGTTAAAGAAATTTATTGCCGATCTAGGGGTAGTCTTTACCATTCAAGACCCCTAGAGAACTTTAGTGATAACGAGGGTGCGATTGCTCAAATCAAGGAACCCCGTGCACATCAAAAGACAAGGCACATTGAGCGGAGATTAACTACATAAGGGATGAAGTTGAAAAGGGAAAGATATATATTCATAAAGTTCACACAGATCAAAATATGCGGATCCACTCACGAAGCTCCTTGAAAGGGCAAAGCATGAGAGTCATACTTGTGCCTTAGGACTTTGATATTCTAGTGGTTGGATTTGATCTGTTTGTATTTTAACTTTGGAACGAATATAATACTAACTCTTTGTATAAATTATGACAATTTGAGTTATGTTCCATTTTAGCATGTTTACATCCATGAATATGTTTATATTCTAAATGTCCGTAGTCGGTATATTTGTGGGAACAAATATGAATGTAAGACTATTTATGGATGGAATTCTATAATTGATCATAAGTACAAAATTTGAGTAAAGCCGAATATCATAGTGTCCTCTCTGACCTGAGATACATATTGGGTTTTGATATTCACCAAATATTATACCTTGATCTAGTTCTTCACTGTACTACTAATAATGGACAATACACAAGGCTATGTTCAGGTGTGATACAAGGTGATTGTGATAAACGTATGTAGTCAAGATGGGATTTGTTCCTCTTATTCGTTGAGAGTATGATGTCTAAGGCCTAATAAAGTTAAATCAACATGGAATGATCATTCTGTGTCCCTGGATTGAACATGACATCTGAAACAAAAGGATATATGATTGGATTCAGCTAAATCAGTTCAAGTAAGGGACTTGAAAGGAATGATGTTATTGAATGGCACTTAGTCATGCATATTAGGGGTAGTAAACCGTTGTTAGGCGGTATTTTCTACTTGCATCAATTCTCTATGTATCTTTTACAAGTGGGAGATTGATGGAAATGATCTGCCCAAAATACATATTGAATTGATGTGACTAGTATATCATGATCCAAGTCGGGTCATACCCAATAACGAGCTAGACAAACACCAAAGATATTTATTTTATGATATGATCATATAAATAAATATTAACACTTAAAATATTTGGAAATTGGGTTTCCAAACATTTACACTTGTGTTGTATATAAATTATATGGATAATTTATTTCAAAGAGAGGGGAATATTAATTCATCCGCATTCGTTTTACACTGCCGCATTTGATGTGGTTGAACAAATGCAGATGATGTTTACTCATCCGCATTTACAAATGCGGGTGAACAAACCCTGTCCGTAATTGTTTTCGAACAAATGCGGATGAGCATTTCTGGAAATGCTGATGGAAACATACATCCGCATTAACTAATGCGGATGACCATTTGCAAATACAGACGAATTACTTCACCCGCATTTACAAATGCGGGAGAACAACTTCATCTGCATTAACTAATGCGGATGTTGTTCTGAGAAATGCGGATGGGTTAAGGGGCTGGGCCCCACCCACTTTTCTCTCTCCTGAACTTTATGTTTCCAAGGACATGCAATATAAGTTGGCTTGCATATCTCTCTAAACTCACAACATAAGAACACGAAAAGTTTAAGAACCCCTTTTCTCTCGATTGGTCTAGAAAAACAAAAAGGAGTTGTATAAGTGAAAATCCTAGCAACCGGTGTTCTTGTTGGTGGCTCGTGGGTAGACCAACTTGAGGCTTCTTGCTTTAGGAGCTGCCATCCTCGTTCACCTCCTGCCGACCTCATTGTTGAAGGTAGTTCTTCGTACCTTCTATGGTTGTTTGTAAGCATGATTTTATATATCGATCCATATGGGTTTTGACTGATTTTATATAAAAATGTTTTATATATAAATTAGCTCACTGTAACAAGTTTAAAAATCATATTATATTCCGCTGCGTTCTACTATTTTATAAGGATAAAATATATATGTTTAACTTGTGAAAACCCAACATTTTCTTCTTGATTTTGAGATGAACAGATGGGTTTTCTTCTTTTTGAAGAACATTGACTTTGTTCTTCATTTTCTTGATTTTCTTCTTTGTTCTTGACATCATAAAGTTGAAATCAGATCTGAAAAATAGATGAATCCAACAACCAATAGCTCTGCTACCATTTTGTTGAATCAAAATTTCAGATTCAATGAGCGTGGATCTTAGGATTCATCATTTTCAGATCTGAAAATTTCAAAATTAAGATGGGTGTGTGTGTGTGTGCGAATCAAAGAACAAAAGAAGCAGATGATAATAAGTAGATGAATTCATTGATGTTGATGAACAAATTATAATAAAAAATCAAATACAAATATGGATGAAGATCAAACCCACCCAAAGGAGAGGATTTCTCCTTGGGTGGTGGTTCACACCATCAAAAACACACATACAAGAATCACTCTTGAAGCACACATGCAAAAATACACAAGTGGGTCTATTTATACTATTATTAAAACTTAATTTTGACTTTTCTTTTTATCTTGATATTGACTTTGTCTTGTTGACTTGTCTTGTATTTGTTTTTCTTCTGTTTATCAACTTGGTCTCTGAACTTGTAAAATGAGATCTTTAGTCGGCTCTGATTATCATTTTGGTAAGCTTCAGTTTATTCAATTGTTTAACCCAACACTATTGATCTAACTTTCCCATCATACACCTTTGGCTTGCATGTCATGAACTCTATGTATGTACAACCAATCCTGCCACCCGTACCATTTCCTTCCACGTTATCAGTCCTATAGATGACATCCAATTCAAGTTCAAAACAAAATTTAACATGACATAGTTCAAAAATAATAAGCATGCTTTTCCCCCAAGTAAAACATACTGAAAGGGGCCATGAAACTCACCTCAAAATAGTATGGTCCAAAGTCCACAATACACAAAGCATTCAACTAAATGTACAAATCACCAAAGGATTACCAAAGACCAAAATGACCAATATAGGTGTAATCCTTGTAGCCCGGTCCTTAATGCCCATCATGGTTTTTAATTTATGAAAATATGGTTTACTAATAGAGCACGCCCAATGTAAGATTTAAATTTAGATCTCGCCATATTTTGGGTTTGGTTGTCATTTTATATTAATTTATTAACACCCTCGATGCACATCAATTAGTCCATATTCAATAAATTATAGATATTATTAGCTCATCCTTTTAAAAATTCCATTAACCACTTTTAAATACAAAACTTGTCTTTATTTTATTACTAAGTTTCAAATCCTCAGTTTTAAGATTGTCAAATTATTTTAGCTTGTAGAGCTGATTGCGCACATGTTTTACGTAAACTATTTAGAGCTTGAAATGGTAATGAAATATCACATAATATGTATCGTTTGAAAGAAATGATTTTAATTAAACTCCAGAAAAAGAATCAACTCAAATGGATAAAATATGAGAAAGATATGACTCAACGAACACAGGCCAACCTTCTGCCCGAATTCGCTTGTTTTGACCTTTAGTTTTGTTTGCCACGGTTGGACGACCAAACGATGTCAAAACAACACAAGACTACTTGGCATAGTTAGACGATTATTGAACTTGTTTTTAAATGAAAATTTTGACCCATATAAACTTAAAATGACCGAGTTATGACCTGTACAAAAAACATCTTATTTTTATGACAGCAAGTTGTCTTGTTTCTTAAACTTGTCCCTTTGCATCCCAAACCTCAATATTTGACCATTATTAACAAAACCTTGAGTCAAACACTTGGATTATCTCGATTTTTAGTCCAAAATTAGTTATTTTATATTTTAATCTTTCGGTTCACATTATTAGTTAGTTAGTACATAGTTTCGATTTCCCAATGCGTCTATCACTCCAAGAAGCAAGATTAATGTTTTAAATAAAAAATTATGAGTTCAAAGATGTCCATTATGATCAGGTCACCTAAGTTAACAACCAAATTTTGATAGATTCAAAGAATATACAAAAATTGAGAATTAGGGTTTTACCGTTTAGAAGTTTCAACACCAGAAACAACTAGATCTTCATGATCCAATGTACAAAACCAAAAACACAAGATTATTAGATGGTGATTTTGATGTTAGATGATGAACATCATCAATATTATGATTAACAAGAACTAATTCACCAAAACAAATGATTTTCATACTGGAAAATAAAAATAGATGAACAATGCTTGAACAAAATCCAATCTTGAATGATCCAAGACCACAAAAATCGATGAAATGGTGGTTCATGATGATGATTTTACATGATGATGAAGAAGAACAAGATGAACAAGGCTTTAGGTGGCTAGGGTTTTCTAGAGAAAAAACTTAGAGAATCAGTTTTCAAAATAAAAGAATAAGAAAACAAGGAAAAATCCTTCCCTCTTGAAGAGTCAAAGTCAACAGTCAAAGTTAATGGTTAATGTACATATTTTGATTACAGATGTCACAGTATCTCCCCGGTAAGAGAATTTCATCCAGAAAATCAGTCGGAGTTATCAGCTGCAACGCCTTTCGTGAATAGGTGAAGGTACTTAGCCCTGAATTGATTTTCCAAAACAAAACACATTAACATTTGCATGCATTTTATCTGTGACTGTTTTGATAGAAAACTTATTCACCTTGCCAAAGTCACATCTGATGAAAACATTACTCAATTGTTTCACAAGGCATTTGATCATTTTCGTTTTGGCTTTCTTGTCAAATCTTTGGGGATGATTAACTTGGTTGATTTACCAGACCTTGAAACAAAAGTACTTTTCATTTCTAGTTTGTTAAAATTGTTAGTGTTAATTGATAATCATGATTTTAGGTGGAGAAATTTGAAAATGTAATGAAAAAGATTTTGTTTGATAAACATTAAAACTAAACTTTCTAATTAAGTAGGAAATGATAGTATATTTCTTGATTTTAATATATTACGTACAAAAGATTAAAAAGAAACTGACTTAGATTATGTTTGATACGTTTATAGGCTTGACTTCCAAAAATAAAAACCAATATGATTTGTGATGCACTGGATTTAAATCTCCTATGGCTGAAGTGGGTCATATATCATGGTTTTGTATTAACACTAAATCCATGCTAAAACAGACTGAGAGTTTCTTGTCATATTCAAGCCAGTTATTCTCTGAATCAGTGATTGTTATCGGTTCATAAAATAATAAATATATATATATATATATATATATATATATATATATATATATATATGAAAAGAAAAAGAAAGAAAAAGATAAACAAATAAGAAAATTGAAAAATGACAAAAGAGCAAAAAGATGCAAAAATGCCATATAGGAATAAAAGATGTCAATGTTCACATTAATAAAAGATATGTCAAAGACATACATACTATGTAGTAAAAGATGCCAATGGCCACGTAAGTCCGAATCGGCATATAAGTCCTAAACATCTTGCGAGGGCACGACTTAAGTACGACTGGCTGTTAATAAGTCCTCAACCTTGTTAACAAGGTTACTGATCAGAGGTAAAAGATTTAAGTCAAATTGAGATGACTTGAAATCTCAAAAGTGTTTTGAAGTTGGATACGAGTTCTACAGGATTTTTAATTGTGGGATCCATTATTTTCATATAAAAGAACAAAAAACTGATAATAATCACAATATATTTGTCTTAGTGAAGATTGAAGTATGAGTTTAATTTTGACAAAACATATTGACTATCAAATTAATCAGTCTTATTCTAAATTTAGCTGGAAGATATTAATAATTGATTTCAAATAAATATGATCATATACATGAAAATTCTCAAAAAGATATAAGTTAAGTTTTTGGTTTTATTGGATTTGTTTTACAAAATAGTGTTTTATAAAATTGAGGGTCTCTAATCGAAAATCAACACTTGGGTAAAACATAAAATTTAAAATACCAAAACAAAGTGTTAAAAATAAATGAAAATTTGAAATTTTGAAAAATCAAAATTGATGCTTCTCGCACGCGAGAAGTTCACTAAAGCGAACTTTGACTTCTCGCACGAATGGAGAACTATTTGCATCGCAAAACTTAACAAATTCACTCTGAAATTTTTCTAATTGTTGCATTGATTTGTTTGATTCTTGTGCTTATTGTGTTTGATTATTGTTGACTAAGAATATTTACAATGGTATATTGATGAATTAATAGATAGATTTAAGTATATTTAAACATGAACTGAAACTCAAATAAACTTAATGTCTAATGAAATTAATCATTAGTTTACTTAATAAACACCTAATCGACTATAATACAATAAGTTTTAATGGCTAAAAATCATTGTAATGATCTTAATTTGAAAATGGATTTTGGGGTTATCGCGTGTGAATAGTTACAGAGAATATGAACAGATTTGACAACTTTCAAATTCGCGTGAAACTATACGCATGAGTATCTTTGACCAATCACGCAAATAGTTGACTTTTGGTCAACATTATTCCATGCGATAAGTATCTTGTCATGCGAGAAGTTGAGTTTGTTTGAAAACAATTCGCATGCGAAATATTTACTTGTCACACAAAAGTCCAAAGTTTTTCATTTTCAGAAATCTTCTATGTCTGATATTTTGAACTTTGTTACTTATTAAAATGTTTATCCTAATTACAGATGGCATGATCAATGGTTTTTAACAGAAACCATAATGTTGTTGCTTATCTTAGAGATGTTTTAGATGACAAGGCTTTATTTCGTTCACTTATAGATGGGTTGAAGACTTCACGTATTCATCATGCTAACACAGCAAATCTGACTATTTACACAAACATTTTAGATGAGTTTTGGATATTGGCTACAAATGAAAGACATGCCAAGGGAGAGCCATGTATAGCTACAACTTTCAAGGGAAAGAGGGTTATGATCATAGCTGAGATCATTAACAGTGTATTACTATTAGAAGATCAACCTAATGCTCCCATAAAGATTGATGACGATGTTGCTAGAGGTTGTTTGAAGAGAATGGGATATGATCATATATATTATTCTTTGGAGAAAAAGCATCTTCCACCATTCTAGAAATTTATATGCCATGTGGTTATTCATTGCCTAAGCAATTTAAAGGCAGGCCTTGATAGCCTTAGTGTGGTATTTGGATCACTACTGGTTTCTTTAGTCGATGACTTACCATACACTATATCCGAGGCCATATTTTCTGAGATGTAGAAGAATGTTATAGCATCTACTAGGAAGAAGTTCATTATGTATCCCAGATTTACTCAGATGATTGTTAATACTACTCATCCTGAGTTAGCTATTTCCGAGTCTACCGCTTATATGGTCACGGTCATGAAGAAAGACATATTCACTTACCTGATGGGTTCATGAAGAAATGCTTGGAAAGGTGATCATTTTTCCAAACTTGGAAGGTTTATAGATGATTTCCACCCTAATGTTTAGCAAGCTCATGAACAAGCCAAAGAAGAAACACATCATTTAGAACCGATTGCTTCATCTTCCCAAACTCCTAATGATACTCCAGGAAGTTGTTCTCGTTCTTGTGGAATGTTTGTTGATGAAGAGATTGATTTATGGTTTGAAGATAATTCAAGTGATGAGACGGACAGTGATCATGTTGGCCAAGTACCATATGTACTCCAAGAAAGACCTAGAGTGCTAGTTACTCCAACCAAACACATTGCTTAGTATACTTACACTGATTTTATACCGTAGGATTCACTAGCTACTAAGAAAATGAAGAAATCTATGGCTAGAAAGAGGGCTACTCCAGATATGAGCACACGAGGTAGCGGTAAAGGACAAGGTTGTGTGATTAGAAGGCGTCGGACACTATAACACACCTAAACCTTTCAAAGAAAAGCAAAGTTTTCGCGTCGACAGGGGTTCTCGCGTTACTAGGAGTTATTGCGCGAGAACACCTACGAAGGATGGGAACCTCATAAATAGGCCAAAGCAACTGATTTTCTCCACTTCATGCAAAAAGTTATGTTGTTATGCTTAGAGAGAGAGCGACGAAAGGTTAGAGAGAGAAATCAGGTCAAAGTGGTGTTTAAGGTATGTATTTGATGATATTCGATGTACTTATGCATTTATGAATGGGTTGTAATGATATTAGTGCATGATTATGTAGTTCTTGATCGATAAGCTCTTGGTTTGGTATTGTTTTTGTGCAAATATCATAAGGTGAGTTGTATACCCCTCGTTTTACATGTTTTCCATGAGTTTTGGCTAATATGCATACATTAAAGAATGTTTTTATAAAGTATAATAGAGTTGATTGGTATATAATGTGTTTGGATATTAAAATGGCTTAAGAATCAATAACTTAGGACTAAAGTTTCGAGCAGTTCTCACATGAGATAGTTATTCTGCATAAGTTCTCGTGCAAAGAATGAAACTTGGGAGGCAAGTTATTTCGCCCAGGTTAGATGTCATGCAAAAAGATCTCATGCGAGGTATGGTGTTTGCATAGTCAGTTTTCGCTCGAGATATAATGCCCAAGTTATGAAGTTCTTGCACGAACCTCAGTTATCGTATAGTGAGTTATAGGGTGAATGTTAGCTCTCACATAGATGGATTTTCATAGTTTCATGGTTAGATTCATGTATAGATGTCCTTGTATAGCTTGCGATAAGAGAGTATACATAAAGAATTTATAGCTAAAGAAAGAAATAAAAATATACATATTAAAGTTAACGATTAAAGTAAACACTGTACAGTTCACATGTAAAATGTTAATGCACTTGAATAATAATTCGAGAATAGTTACCCATTAAAGCACAACTATGAAAACATTAAAGTACTCTAAAGGAGTCTTGCAAGCATAAAGGTCTTGATGTATCCTCAGCCTAGGAATCACATCTAGTTGATTGGTATGATGTTTTTAGCTGGATCAGTATTGCGTATCCTGAGCCTAGGAATAACATCTAGTTGCATAGATAGATCCAGGTTTGAGAAGTATTGCTCAGGTTTTTGAACACCATGACCAGCTGATGTCTCACACTCATTCAATGAGGACTGATTCAATGAATGTGTGACAACATCAATTGTATTTTGCAGAGAAGCAGCATCAACAATTACATGTTCCTCCAGATTACTATCTTCATCAGCTTGGTGTTAAGTACTTGAGTTGTTAGCTGTTGAGTTATGAGGCTCAATAGGCTGAAAACTTGTTGAAGCTCCATTGTTTCCTGAGATATTCAAGCTTTTAGGACTTTCAGTTGAAGGAGCTTGATCTTCATTTCTTCTTGGAGAACTTGGAATAGGTGCTGGTAACTCAAACATTTGATCTTTATAGGGGTCACTTTGAGTTCCTGTTCCAGCTGAAACATTCTCACAAGATGGTTTAGAATAGTTTGGAAACAATTCTAAATTGAAGATATAATCAGGATCATTGCCCTTAACACAAGGAGTGTGCTCATTGAAAACAATGTTGGATGATTCCTCAAATTGTTGATTTTTGATATTATACACTCTATATGCAATAGAGGTTGAGGAATATCCAATAAAGATAACATCATCTGACATTTCAGCAAATTTTTCTAAATTGTCCTTTGTGTTAAGTACGGTGCATCGACTGCCAAAGGACCTAAGAAAGCCAATAAACGGTGGCCTCTTGTTCCATAGCTCATAAGGGGTCTTTCTATGGGGCTTAACAATGAGAACCCTATTCTTCAAATAATATGTAGTGCTGACTGCCTCTGCCCAAAAAGTTAGAGGTAGTTTTAAATCAGCTAACATAGTTCTTGTAGCCTCAATAAGTGTCATGTTCCTTCTCTTAGCAACACCATTTGGTTTGAGGAGTTCGAGGAGTACTATATTGTCTGGCAATCCCTTTTGAGTTACAAAATGAGTCAAGAACTTGATTCTTAAACTCAATCCCTTGATCACTTCTAATAATTTGTACCTTGTGATCTATTTGATTATCAATTTTAAGAATATACAATTTTAGAGTTTCAACGGTTTCATCTTTAGTTCTTAAAAAGAAAACCCAAGTAAATCTTGTGAAATCATCAACAATTACAAGCCAATATGATTTCCTTCCAATGATTATTATACTTGTGGGACCAAAAAGATCCATGTGCAATAAGTGTAATGAGGTGGTGATGGAGTTAACCTCTTTGGATTTGTGAGAAACCTTGTGTTGCTTTCCTTTCTGGTAGGCAACTTAATTATCTTTACAGATAAATTCCTTTTTGGGCTCACCATGTACCAAATTATTTTTAACCAATTTATTCATGGTTTTACAATTAACATGGAACATTCTTTTATGCTAAAGATTTGACTCATATCATTTGCTTTGGAAAGAAAGCATGATACTTCACCCAGTGGGGAGCGTTGTTCATATCCAGCTTGTACATATCCCTTCTTCTGGGAGATCTAAGAAACACCAATTCCTAAGGAATTATCATCCCTGGTTTGTGGATGATGCACTCATGTTCTATAAAAAGCATTTGGTGCTTTTGATCACAGAATTGAGAAACACTAAAGAGATTATGTTCAAGCTGTTTAACGAAGTTAACATTGTCAAATTTTAACTTACCATTGGATATACTACCTCTACCAGAAATGTATCCTCCGGCTTCACCTCCAAACTGAACATGACCTCCTTCAAAGTGTTCAAAATGTTGTAGGAGAGATCTATTCCCTGTCATGTGCTTGGAGCATCCACTGTCCACAATCCAAATATTTCTATTCTTGTCATGTGGATGTCCCTGCACATAAGGTGAAATGATTAGTTACTATTGGAAACCCAAGCCTTGTTGGTTTTGGGTTCTTCCAATGCAGATGATATAATTGAACCAAAATGTATACATGGGGGTTCAATTATTGTTTGAGAAGAAGAGAGTTGGGCTGTAGCATCTTTTCTGATCTTCCATTCCATCCTATGGTTGATCAATGTAGATGAGCCTGAAGAGGCTTATACAGCATAACTTGCTTCTGAGGCTTCTTTCTTCTCGAAAGAAGTTGTCACCACATTTTCTTCCAAAGTAGTCTTTCTCGAAAGGTTCAAAGGATTCTTTTTGTTCCTTTTGTTTGTTCTTTGGCTTGTCTTCCGAAGCTATTTTCCTTTAGAAGAAAAAGTTTCTTCCGAAAGCAACTAGGCTTCGGAAACAAGCTTTCCTTTCATTAACACTTGGACCATATGGTAAGCTCCAAATGTGAAACCATCCTTGACTCCTTCTTTCTTAACATTCGATGCATAATGTATGCTTGCTGGATTGTAGTAACAATCTTTAGCCATGTGGTTATACAGACCACAGATTATGCATTCAATGTTATTCTTGATGGGGCATGTTGATTGTTGTTTCTTGTACTTCTTTTCTTCTTCAACGGCCTTCCCCTTCAATTTTTGATCCTTCATCTGGATAGGTGTGCTGGTACTACACTCCTTTCCTGAATCAGGATTTCTAACCTCTGAAATCTCACTGAGATGAATACTCCCCTTTGCTTTAGGTCTATCTTTAATTTTGGCTCAGCCACCTTCTTGGCAGTTTTTCTTGCTGCCCTGATTTTGTTCTTTCTGGTTTTGGTGGTTAAGGGTTGATCATCAGCTGTGGGGATGAGGTTTTCTACCTTATCCTTCCTTGTGTTGGTTTTCATAATTGCATCAATCTTCTGCTCTTTCGTTAGTGGGTCAGCAGTTGGAACCTCTTGCTCATCAGTACCACATCTTGGCTGTCTAATAGACACAAAGGAGTGTGGTGGAGCAATCTCATTGGTTCCCAACACACTTTTGTTTTGGTAGCACACCTTTGAGTGGGAGGATGATGTAATGATGGTGTTGAAGTTATGCTCTTCAATGGCATACTTCTTGGCTTTAGCCTCAGCTATCACTAGCTGGGGTTGAGCCTCAGTCAACTTGGAGATCAAATCTTTATATTTGAAACCCTGTAATTTGATTATTCATATTTTAAAGAGGACACAGTTTTCTCTAAGTCTTCTATTTTGAGTTTGTAGTCAGATTCTGCTCTCCTAAAATTAGATTTTAGTATGTTTAAAGACTCAATATCATATATAATTTCCATGTTGTAGTCCTGATACAATTTAACCTTTGCAATAGAAGCTGGAGTACAGAGGTGTTCATATACCTTAGTGTCTTCAGTTCCAGCCATGAGAGCTTGAGCAGGAGTGACATCTTGCACCATTAAGCTCCAATCAACTTCTTGAGTAATAGTTGTAGTTTGTTGCTCAGTGTATTTTGTTGCAGCTTTATGGGTAGCGGGATGTTGGGAGGCTTGAGTTGCTCTAGGATTAGTTCTAGGAGCTTTGCATTCCCTTGCAAAGTGACCGAGCTGGTTGCAGTTGTAGCACGTGGCATTTGTCTTGTCAAAATAAAACTCGATGTAGGTTATGTTCTGAGGGAACTGCCTTCCAGTTCTTTTGAAGAACTTCTTTGTTCTGTAGGTTAGGAGATCCATTTGTTGGACAATGTCTATATATTCCATATCATCTGTGCTAAAACACTTTAGATCATCAAAACAAATTTGAAAATCTCTAGAATGCTCACTCCCTGAAACAAAAGCATAACTATCCTGGAAAGAATTTTGTTGAGCCTGTTAAGTCCTGGGTGTCTCAGGGAATGTGATGTATGGCCCAGAGGAAGATGATGGCTATTAGGGGTAGTTCAGGTACCACTGGAGCTAGCGAGTTCTTGAACCTTCAGCACATGTAGAGCATTGCTAACAAGAAGGTTTGATGGTATGTTCATCTGATGGCTTTTCTGAGTTTCCATCTCCATACGGTATCCATCAAGGATTCCATATAGTTCAGTCATAGTGAGAGTGTTGAGATTCTCAGTTCTCTTGATTAAGACAAAATAGAAAGTCTACTCATGAGGAAGTGCACTCATGAACTTTCATACTATCTCTCTCTTCTGAAGAACCACACCCATAGACTGAAGAGAGGTGATCAAGTCCATGTACCTAAAGTATTATTAGCTTAAGGTCTCACTAACAATATATGTGAAGTTCTCAAACTTCTGCTTTATCATATCTTTCTTGGACTCCTTAGATTTAGCAGAACCAGAGTACATAAGCTTCAAAGCATCAAAGAGTTCTTTGGCAGACTCCGATTGCTTAAAGCCTACCATTATAGAGATTGGTATAGCCGTAAGCAAAATAGTCATGGCTTTGCAGTAAATGTCCATCTTCTTTAAGACTTCATCGGAGTAGACTTCAACGGCCTTCTAAATCATGGCACCATTACCAGCTGGGGATTCAACCTTTGATTGGTATGGACTATGAGTACCTAATCTCCACATGTGGTTGTCTTGATACTTTATTAAGCCTTCAATACATTTGCACCAAGTTCCAAAATCATCAGGAGTGATGATAAGAGCCTTGGTCATGGTTCCCATCTCAGAGTCAGAAAATTTCTAGTTAAGCGCCATTTGAGTTGAGTGATTGTGAGGAAAACAAGGGTGATTTAGGATGGTAATATCTCACAATCAAGAGCCTAAAAAGCTTTGATACCAATTGCAGGATCGGTGTTTGTCTCACAACATAAGATTTTCTCACAAACTCACTTAGTATCACTCGGGTTGATGAAGCAGAATCTCTACTAAATTCACAAGTAAAATAATAAGTTAATGAAAGCACAATAACACAAGAATGGTTTTCAAGATACTTGAATATATTACTTCTTAACTCAGTATTACAAGACTCTTACAAGCATGGTTACTAAGTTACATGAAGAAACTATATATACTACTATCTATAGCCGGTTCTACTTGGAAAACCAGCTGGAACTTATAGCTAGATAAACACTACATTGCTAGAAGTAAAGAATCTAAGATAAAGTAATAATATCCTAGATTAGGTAGTCATGACAGGTCCATGACTTACCTTTTGTCACCAACTAAGAATGGCAACTGTACTAAGTTAAGAATGGTAAACAGTGGATTAAAGTATGGTCAACTACATGGGTGTGGGAAAGCGCCATGTAATATATTAAAGTTGCAGTGGGCTGTCAGACAGACCATACTTATGTCCACTGGTTCATAGTTGGTTCTTCCGAAGGTAAATGGCTTTAGAAAAATAAATTCTTTCGAGGTCATTTTGGCTTCAGAAGAAACAACTTATTCTGAACTTCTGCAAGTCTTCAGGACTTTATTCTTTGGAAGACTTTGTCTTTAGATCTTCTAAGTTGTATACTTCATTTTAGCACTTCAAAATTCTTCTAAGTGTTGTTTGGTTGCACCAGCCTCATATGATCCAACAAAACATTTCTTGCTAGGTTGTTTGTTATGACCCTAGGAGGATTCGATGTTGTGTTGGGTATGGATTGGGTAGCCGCCTACGAGGCTAATATAGTTTGCCGAAGGAAGATGATTCGAATGAAAGCGCTTGATGGTAGCCCATTTACGATGTATGGCAATAAAGTTTGGGAAATTCCAAAGATGATATCCTTGATAAAGGCAGAAAAGTATGCGAGGCGAGGGTATGGAGTGTTCTTGGCATACATTAAAGATGCTAAAGTTGAAACAGTAAAGTTGACAGATGTACCCGTGATGTGTTCCTTTCTAGACGTGTTCCCTAAGGACTTATCAGGGGTACCGCCTGATCAAGAAATAGAGTTTCTGATCGACTTTGTGCCAGGAGCTCAGCCTGTTGCTAAAGCGCCATACCGCCTGGCTCCGTCAGAGGTGAATGAATTGCTAACCCAACTGGATGACCTTCTTGATAAAGGTTTCATTAGGCCGAGTGTTTCTCCTTGTGGTGCCCCAGTGCTATTCGTAAAGAAGAAGGATGGTAGCATGCAAATGTGTATAGATTATAGGGAGCTAAATAAGCTTATGGTAATGAATAAGTACCAGCAACCCAGGATTGATGATTGTTTGACTTCTTACAAGGTGCAAGTTGGTTCTCCAGGATCAACCTCCAGTCTGGTTATCATTAGTTAGTGGTTAAGGAATAAGATATCCCAAAAATAGCATTCCGGATGCGATACGGGCATTATGAGTTTCTTGTAATGTCGTTTGGTCTAACAAATGTTTCGGCAACATTTATGGATCTGATGAATAGGGTTTGCCGACCGGTGCTCGACAAACCGATGATAGTGTTCATAGACGATATCTTGATCTGCTCAAAGAACGAAAGAGACCATGCTTGTCACATCCATAAGGTGTTGCAAACTCTAAGAAAGGAGAAACTGTATGCAATGTTCTCTAAATGGGTGTTTTGGTTACGCGAGGTACAGTTTCTAGGTCATGTGATCACACCAGAGGGGATCATGGTTGATCCAGCAAAAATAGAGGCCATAATGCAGTGGTGTTTGCTAACAACGCCATTGAAAATCTGAAGCTTCATGGGATTGGCAGGATATTACAGGAGGTTTATCCAGGATTTTTCCAAATTGCCTCACCACTGACAAAACTAACAAGAAAATATGTGAAGTTTGAGTGGGTTGAAAGTCAAGAGAATGCGTTTTTTAAGATAGAGAAAAGGGTAACACAAGCTTCTGTGTTGACGCTACCAGAATTTCGATGCTTCTTATCAAGGGTTAGGGTGCGTCCTAATGCAACGAGGCAAAGTCATAGCTTATGCTTCCCACAGTTAAAGATTCACGAAGTGAATTACCCTACTCATGATCTATTCGTGTTAAAGATATGTAGACATTATTAATATGGTGTCAAGTGCATGATTTTCAAGAACCATAAAAGCCTAATTATTTCTTCAAGCAGAAAGATGTGGATATTAGACAAAGATGATGGTTAGACTCATAAAAGACTATGACTGTGAGATTCATTACCACCTGGGTAAAGCTAATGTAGTGGCTGACGTCCTAAGCCATAAGGAAAACTATTAACCGATTCGAATGAGATCTTACCAGTTGATTGTGACACCTAATGTGATAAAGCAAATTTGTGAAGCATAGAAAGAAGCTCTGGAACTCGAGCATGTGAATGTGGAAAGGATGAAAGGGCAGGTTGCGAATCTAGATGAAAACACCAATGGCGTCAAAACTGGATTCAGGCGCATGTGGATTCCTAGTCGTGGAGGTCTATAGGAGAAAGTGTTAGACAAAGCCCACAAGACTCCCTACTCGATTCATCTAGGAACCACCAAAATGTATCAAGATCTAAAGAAGAATTATTTATGGCTAGGAATGAAAGCCGATATAGCAAGATATATGGATAAGTGCTTGACTAGTCTTCTAGTTAACGCAGAGCATCAAAGCCATATGAGAAGATCCAACCCTTGGAGATTCTTGAATGGAAGTGGGATCATATTACTATTGATTTCATAATGAAGCTACCTCATACAGCTAAAGGTTTTGATGCCATATGGGTGTTTGTAGACAAGCTGACAAAGAGTGATCACTTTCTACCGATTCAGGAGACATATAACTCGGAACGGTTGGCAGAGTTATTCATCAATGAAATAGTTGCTCATCATGGCATTCAGTGTTGATTGTTTCTGATAGAGACACACTGTTTACGTCCACGTTTTGGAAGAAGTTTAATGATATTATGGGATGAGGCTACACATCAGTATAACATACCACCCATAAACGGATGGCCAATCCGAAAGGACTATTCAGATGTTAGAGGACATGCTTCATGCATGTATCATAGACTTTGGTGGAAGTTGGAACAGTCACCTGCCATTAGCAGTTTTCTCATACAACAACAGCTGCAATGCTAGCATCGAAATGCCCCCGTATGAGATGCTTTATGGCCGGAAGTGTAGAACCCATGAGTGTTGGGGCGAAATTGAATAAAAGAATTGGGGAGTATTGAGGTTATAGAGGCTACCAATGGGAAACTAAGTAGAATTAAAGCGTACATGAAAGCTGCTAAGGATATACAGAAGTATTATGCCGACAAACGCCAAAGACCGATTGAGTTTAATGTCGGTGATAAAGTAATGCTAAATGATTCACCTTGGAAAGGAATAATTCGATTTAAAAAGAGAGGAAAGCTATGCCCTAGGTTTATTAGGCCTTTCAAAATAATAGCCCGTATGGGGGAAGTGGTCTATAGTTCTGCCTACTAGCCTTTATCTATATAGGTAGGATCTTCTTCTGAACTCTTTAAGAACCCTTTGTTGAATCCTCTCAGCTAACCTATCAGCTTGCTTGGTTTGACTTGGGTTGCCAAGTGGTAGGTCAACCAGATGATAGCTCTCATAGTATCTTAAGGTATGAAAATTGAAGACTTCTTGTTGCCCTAGAGATCTAGAGAGTACAGGGGTCTTCTATCAGCATCACACCTCCATCCTACTATTGGACTATCAGCAGGGTAGGATAGGGTAGACATAGGCCTTGGTATGCCCACCTTGAAAAGCCTTTGAATCAAGGCATCCATATCAATATGGGCCTGAGGAGGTTGTTGAGTATGGACAACTGCAAGTGAGGATGGTGAGGCCTCTATGTCCATACTTTGGACAAAACTCCTAGATTCCGTGATTGTAGGTAAGATTTTCTCCCCTTTTTGGTAGCATCACCCTATTACACATGGAAGCTAAGGGTTAGGTCCACCATATCCACAGGTTCTTATGGACCTGGTTGAGTTCACTTGGCAGGTCTCCCAGGTGACTACCTTTGAAAACTAAATAGGTGCATGTTTTGGATAGTTTTTGCACCTTTAGTTGCAGACTCCCCTCATTTTTATCAAACGAATCATAGGGGGATGAGAGAATAGGACCAAAGTCTTCTTCCTGACCACCAGTTTATGGTTTTTGGCTATTGGATTTCCCTATGGTTGAGGTCTTAATGATGTAATCACTTGCAAAAGTAAGAGCCTCTTCCATATGGACTTCCTAAACATGTTCAGAGAAGCCCACCTTAGTTAGGGGTGGATGATGTGATTAGATATAGGTGTTTTAGGAGCACTCATCTCTCCTTGAGCATGGGAGGAGAAGAGAGACTCATGGTACTCACCAAAACTCATATCCTCATCATCATAGAATTGGAGGTCAGGGATAGGTTGGTTTATATCTAACGGTTGGGGATGGTAGCTTTCTCTTAAAGGCTGATCACTTGAGTTTTGATACTCAGAGTGAAGGATTGAGGTTTGGGAAATGAGCTCATCTGGCTGAGCATGAGGAAACTTAGCACTGATCAATGAAGTATGGGAGTAGTTTGCTACTCAAGGGAAGTGGGACCTTTTGGCTCTACTTCCTCATACATGGGTGATTGTATGGGGGCCTGCTCAATCTGAATATACTAAGTAGTGGTTCATTTGGATTTTCTAGAGTATTTGATTGTTATTTGTGGCTATGTGGGTGGTGTAGATGTAGAAGGTGTGGGTTCAACATGGTGCTGGCAAGTTGTCATCTTGAGCAATGAGCTTTAACATTTTTAGGACCAGGGCTGTTTCTACCCCTGAGAAGCCAGCAATGGTCTTTCTTATAAGTTTAAGGATGTCGGGCTTTATTTATCCCAATTTAAGAGTAGCACCAGTTCCCTTTAACTATGATCCCAGTTCATAGTTAAGAATGTGTTGGATATATCTAGGGAACATGTAGTACTCTAAAGAATCCAAGTTTGCAAGAAAATTTTTATAGAAAAACTAGGAGTAGTTGAACTTGACCCCTTGAACCATTCCATGGACTATGTAGGATAAGTCCTGAGGAATATGGTCCCATCCTCAATGTTTTTTTGATAAAGAGTGAGTAATAACATGGTGGAAGTACTTCCACCGGTAGGAGACCTTACCTTTTTGAAGTTTCTAACTGTGAAGCCCCTTCATATCCCATCTGCCTGAATGACTCATTTATAGTAGATTTGGGAAAGGACAGCTCGCCTTCTTCATCATCTAGTTTGAGATGAGTGTTGATTGTGGCTAGGGTGATGAAAACTATCTTCCCCTTTACTATGGCGGACTGTGTCTTCTCACTATCCAAGATCACTTTATGGCAGGTCCTCCAGAACTAAAGGAGTTGTTCTTTATACAGTAGAGGGTCTTTGTGAGTACGGTAAGGCATGATGATTGAGTAATAAAGTGTTAAACATCTGAGAAACTATGATCTTTCTCAGACGATAACAGAGCAACTTGATTATGTTGCATGTGAAGGTGCATGGAAAAATCTGGCTGGTTTCGAGGTTCAAGGGTGGCCATTTGAGAAAGCTTTGGGATGAAGAAAGTTAAGAACAAAGATGGTTTGTGAGTGAATTTACGGTTAGAGATTCTACAGATGAAGAGGAAAAAGAAAGAGGGGGAACCATTGTAGGAATAATTATATGCTTTGAATTGAGACAAGGTTAATGCAAAAGGATAAACTTTTAAATCCGAATGCAATTTGTCTTCGGATGTGTTGAGTAGACTTCCAAAGCCAATTTGACTTCGGAATATGTTCCTTAGCTTGACAAGAATTGCTTTAGAAGAAAAATACTTAGGGGTTGTTTGATGGAAAAGTCTCGGTCAGCAGGGGCTGACTGAGTAAGAGGCTTCTCCAAAACTGACTGGGTAAGGGTTCAAAATAGGCATGGGTCAGAAGGGGTTGACCGGGTCAGAAGCAAATCGGGGGAATCTAACACGCTGACCAGCCTCCATGTCTGACCGGGTCAGTGGGTCAGACGGGTCAGAAGCAAATCAAACAGCCCCTTAGAGTAATTTGCTTCTGAGATATATTTGGTTTCAGAAGATATTAAACATCAGAAGTTTTATTCAAAGGATGAATAAAGCTTCCGAGACTTAATTGCTTTCGGAAGAAAATTGTCCTTCAAAACATATAAGTACTTAAAAGCATATTTAAGCTTCTGGAGATATATCAAAATTTTTTCTGAAGGTAAATTTCTTGGTAAGTAGTTATTAGTTTTGAAGACATAATTTTCTTCCCAAGTCAACTTAATGTCTTTCAAAAGAAAATACATCTTTAATTCTCAAAATTCTATAGAATATCATTTTCAAAGTTTTCTCCAAGGTAAACAGGGCTTATATGAGTAATAATATATGTAACAACCGACCTCCAGGTCATAACCCTAACCTTTAACCCCTCCCGCATCATTATCCATACAATTAATATTAATGCAATATCACTATTACTATTACTATCAGTGTTATTATTACAATTGCTATTATTGTCATTTTGTTATTTCATGTGCCATTTGCATGAATTTGTCAGATCTAGCCTTAGCATAGAATAACTTTGTGTTCCGGGAAAGTCAATTAGTCCATTTCAAAATTTAATCTTAATTGAAACAATTAAATATGTGGCATACACACACAATTCACGGTTTAACATATACATAAACATACTTAATACTTAAACAACTAATAAAAATTACCCACTTAATAATACTACACAATAACAAATTTTCATTTAAAATTTAAAACTAATTACACCCCACAAGCTCCAAGATCGGCTGCCCCTTCACCCCCCCCCCCCCCCCCCTCCTCATCTCTTCTCTTCTACACCACCCAAACTTGCCACCATTCCCCTCCACTCCTATTACATGCAACACTTGAACCCCCCTCATTTCTCACCTCTCACTCTCTCCCCTCTTCTCTCGAATATCTCTAGCTGAAACACACACCCCACGGTTCCAGCTTCATTTCAGCCCCCTAGTCGAAGTTCAAGCATCAAACATCATCGGTCAAGCTTCATACTAGCAAGAGGGTGCTATCTTGTGAGCCTTTGACACACGGTTTCATCAAACCTTGACTCTTCCAGACCTTGTTCGAAGACTTCCAGACCGTTCTGTCACTCTACACACTCTCCAAATCGTGAACCATACAAGAGTAAGCTTCATCCTACCCGAAACAAACTATGTCAAGTGTTATTCTTTCTTCTATCCACCAAAACCCTTACTTTCTTTGTTCTAACAGAATTCCACTGCTATCATCTCTTTCCTGAGAGCTTTTAACTTCACTAGAGGTATCTCACACAAATATTGGTCATGCTACGGGTGGAACACAAGTTACACCTAGAAAACCTCTTTTGGGTGACTTTGACACCCATGAACTTTATGTTTTTGTAACCTCCGTAACAAAGCTTGGATCTGCTTAAAAATGGTTTTTAAACCTCCTAACAACCTTTTTTGAAAGTTACAAACGATTTGGTGGTGAATGGGTACACTAATATGTTTTACACATGTGTAAAGGGCTAAAATGGTAAAAATCTTCCCAAATACAAGCTTATATTATGGTTACATGTTAGATCCGTGTATTAGAACTGATTTTCAGTAGGTTTTGGATGTTATTGGGCATATTAAATGTTTTCAAAAGCTGAAAAATTAAAATAGTAGGGATTATAGGCATTTTGGACTTATTCGGGACCCGAAAAGGTGGTAAATTGACTTGAAAATATGAGGACATAGGTATAACCATGTTAAAATATTCCAGGCTCTAAAAAGGTTAAAAAAAGTGAAATTGGTCGAATTTGTGGTTCAATGGTCTAAGAACAATTTAATGAAATTTTTAGTTAAAAACGGGCCTTAATCGGGTGATTTTTGGAAGAAATTCATGGAAATACAAGAATAAACCTAAAATCTATGGGAAACTTGTTATTTCAGTAAGATTAGAACTTTAAGACTTAAAGATGGTGAAAAATTGGTCAAACATGATTTCGAGCGATCGTTTCGGGTAAAAACGCGCTTTAACGGGTCGAACTTAAAAACGAGACTTTCAACAAAAAGGGCTTAAGAATACATTCTTAACAGATTATAAAAACTTATTAAAAGTCCTTAATATAATACTTCAAATTTTAGACATAAAATTATAAGGTTTAATACTTAACCGTTAAAACCCCGTTTCACCGTAACGGTAACGTAAAAACACATGTTTACCAACTAAATTCTAAAGTTCTAAAAATTGGAAGTTTAACTTGATTAAGATGTATTATTTAACTCCAAAATCTGTTATTTTGTCAAAAGGCCATTAAATGTAAAGAAGCAACTTTAGGGTAGAAATTGTAATTCTGAAACTTGAGGGGCTAAACTGTAAATTCTGCCAAAACTCTATAAAACGACCCTATGAACATGTAATCACTTGGTAACTTAATTTAACTGGTATCAATGACCTAATAGTGTAAAAACCTATAATTATCCATAAGAAACCATGACTTACTATAAAAGGAAACTTTTTAATGCAAGCCTTGGCAAATCTAAACTAGTTGAACATTTAACCCCTTAACACATTATTATCTACCTCGTATGACCTTAGAATTAGTGGCTTAACACTTAATCTTGTTGGTAGGGTGCTAAACTTGAACCTTCCCGGTACACGAAGAACCCGTTACTTGAAGCTCTAAGGTGAGTTCTAGTGTCCCCTTTTTACTACTGTTTTTGGGTGAAGCATGCTCTGTTTAAACTAAACTTTTCTGTGCTATAATATGCTGCTATATGTTGTGGAATGTTAGAACCTGCTTTTACTTTTATCACGATCATTAATTCTTGTGTGAACCGCTTGTTTTTATATGGGTAGATCTACTTGGGGAATCCCCCACACACAGTGCCTTCCTTGATGAACGGAAGGGTACACCTAGATCCTACGCGAGGTCGTTTATGGCATGTGACAAGTTTTAATAAGATACTAAGGTGAACCATCCGTAGGTATGGTCCACCATATGAGGCTCAGTTCTTCCCTCGGATTAGCCGGTGTAACATAACTTTATAAGAGGCTAGCCGGACTGAGTGCAGGGTTGATTGTGATCCCCACAACTATGATACTATGATCTATGACTTTTAAATCAAATGTGGATTCTTTTGAATCCTTTTTTTTTTAACTTTAAGCACTTATTCACCACTTTTTAGTTGACACAAATTTCTTTTGAGCATGTTTCAGGTAATCCTTGAAGGGAGTCTAGTAGTGTAAAGACTTGACCTAGCACCGTGACCATGGCATTGGCTTTTTTTGATTTCAACAATTTGGACTTATTTCTATTTATTTCGGTTGGAAACAATTTGTATTGTTGAAAACTTATACTCGTATGGGTGGTTGACCCACATCTAGCCCGGTATTTCTTTAAACTGTAATGCCATGTGATGTTCTCTCCTTTTGTGCTCTTATGATGGTTTGTTTCCGCTGCCATATTTGTTACTAGTCTGTGACGTCCCCCCTACCTGGGCCCGGGTGTGACAATATGACAACTTAAGACAATATATTTGAAAATAATATTGAAATTAATTTGAGAAAATCTACTCAAGGTTAATCATCCCAATAGTTGATACAAGATAAATAAATCTATGTTCATCAAAAAGCTTTTGTTAACACATCAGCATATTATTCATTTGTGTTAACTTTGACTAGTTTTATTAATCCCTTTTCAAATTTCACTTATTAAATGATACCTGAGGTTGATATGCTTTGTCTTTGAGTGCTGCATAGGATTCTCTTTGATAGAGATAACATTGTATGTCTATGTGGATGGGAGTCTCTTTGAAGTGGAATCCATAGTCCAACATCCGATTCTGAATCAAAAGCACTTGAGCACAGCAGCTTGCAACAACAATGTATTCAGCTTCAGTAGTTGATGCAAACATACGGGATTGTTTCTTTCATTGCCATGAGACTATCCTCTCACCAAGGAACTGACATCCCCCTGATGTAGACTTTATAGTCATGTTACAGCCCCCATAGTCACTATCTGTATAAGAATACAAATTGAAGTTAGAATTCTTTGGATACCAAAGGCCAAGTTTAGGATCACCTTTGAGATATCTAAGAATCCTCTTGACGGCAACAAGGTTTGACATCTTAGGGTTGGCTTGATATCTTGCATTAATACAAGTGGCAAACATGATATTAGGCCTGCTAGTTGTGAGGTACATAAGAGACCCAATCATAGCCCTGTAGAGATGTTCATCAACACACTCCCCCTCAAGATCAGGTCCTAGGGAGTGGTTTCTGGCAATGGATGTTTTAGCAGCCTTGCACTCAGTTAGATGAAATCTAGCTATCATGTCTTGCACATACTTTGATTGGTTTTTAAAGATGCCATTGTCAATTTGCTTTGCTTGAATTCCTAGAAAGAAATTAAGTTCCCCTATGGCACTCATTTCAAATCTATTCTTCATCAGCTTCTCAAAGTCTTTGCAGAGCTTTGGATTAGTTGACCCAAAGATGATGTCATCTACATAAACTTAAACTAGCATCAAGTCATTCCTTGTTCCTTTGATGAAGAGTGTGCTTTGGACTAGGTACTGTGAAAGTCTCTCATACCACTTCCTTGGAGCTTGATGTAGCCCATGAAGAGCTTTGTCAAGCTTGCAGACATAACCAGGATGATCTGGGTCTATAAAGCCAGGTGGTTGCTTGACATACACTTCCTCATCTATCACTCCATATATAAAGGCACACTTGACATCGAGTTAGTAGACCTTGAAATCCTTGGATGCAGCAAAAGCAAGGAATATCCTAACAGCTTCAAGTTTTGCCATAAGAGCAAACACATCTGTGTAGTTAATCTCTTCTTCTTGAGTGTACCCTTGAACAACTAGTCTTGCCTTGTTCTTAATGACAAGTCCTCTATCATCCTTCTATTTCTAAAAACCCACTTGGTACCTATGGTGTCTTCCCATGAGGAAGAAGGCATAGGTTCATAACTTTTTGTCTTTTGATTTGATAAAGCTCCTCCTACATTGCTTCAACCCAGCTTCCATCCTTCAAAGCTTCATCAACTTTCTTTGGCTCAATCTGGACAAGAAGCAAGAGTATAGACAAATATTTTTGTCATGGGTTTGTCCTCCCCCAGTCTTAACATCTCCAATGATGTTTGTGGTTGGATGGGACTTGTGGATTCTTAGTTGAGGAATCACAACAAGTTGGTTAGACAGATCTAAATTAGTGAAATTTAGATCTAATGATTCAGTATCACCCACCACATCAGCACACTTATCAAGTGAACTTAATCCAATGAGTGTGTGACATCATTGATGTTGTCTTCAGTAGAGAGGTTGTCACATCATGAATTCTAGATCACTTTTACTACCTGCATCCTCCTATATGGGAAACCCTTTCATTTGAATTTGTGCCTCTATGCTAGAATTTATAGGCATCTCAGATGTATTAGCTGTATTTCTTATTGTTGTGCTACCAGGATTTCTAATTACAGGCTTTGTTACCATTAGAGTTGAAGGAATTTGATCACTTCGTCTTCTCAGCTCAAATCTTGGGTAAGGATCTCCTGTTGATAAGTTACTTATAGATCCTGAAACATCTTTACAAGATTTGTTAAAATAGTTAGTAACTAAATCAAGATCAAATGGCCACCATAACCTTTCACACTGGGTATGTGCTCATTGATGGTCATATTGGCTGGCTCTACAACTACTCTAGTTCTAAGATTGTATACTCTATAAGCCTTAGCTTAGGAAGAGTATCCAATAAAGTGTCCATCATCTTATTTCTTAGTAAATTTGGCTATGTGATCCTTGGTATTCAAGATGGTGGATGGACATCCAAATGACCTGAGGAAACCAATGAAAGGTCTCCTTTTATGCCACATTCATAAGGATCTTACGATAGTCTTATAACTGAAACTCTTTTCTGTATGATCTACTCAAGACTGGGAAGAACATGAGGAGCACTTATGTTTAATCTTGAATTACTTTGAAAGGAACAATTGTACGCCAGTTTTCCAAGTGTGATTTCTGCATACGTGAATTGCATTCTTTGGTCATATTGTTAATGAGAACGTAATACATGTCGATCCTGTAAAGATTGAAGCAATAAAGATTAGGCGGTACCTAAAACGCCAAGGCGAGATACGATAATCTTGGACTGGCGGAAACTATCGGCGATTCATTGAAGGATTTTCAAAGATCGCTCAACCTCTCACAGCCTTGACTCACAAGGGAACAACGTACAAATAGGGTGAGAGTCAGGAATCTGCTTTCCAATTATGAAACGAAACTGTGTAGCGCACCGATATGGCATTGCTGGAGGGAAGTGATGACTTTGTAGTCTATTGTGATGCTTCTATTCAAGGACTTGGTTGTGTCTTGATGTAGCGAGATAAAGTGATAGCTTACGCCTCAAGACAACTAAAGGTACATGAGAAGAACTATACCACCCATGACTTGGAACGGGTGCGGTAGTTTTTGCCTTAAAGATCTAGAGACGTTACTTGTACGGTACCAAGTGCACTATCTACACCGATCACAAGAGTCTTCAGCACATCTTTGAGCAGAAGGATTGAACATGAGGCAAAGATGCTGGGTAGAATTAGGAACAACTATGATTGTGCTATCAATATCATCCGGAAAGGCAATGTAGTCGCTGACGCGCTGAGTAGAAAGAAAACTGCTAAGCCCCGACGAGTGCAAGATTTGCAACTTACGATTAGCACACGGCTACCTGAACAAATCCGAAAGGCTCAGACAGAAGCTCTGAAAGCAAAAAAAAAATGGGTCTAAATCGTTACGGGGAATGGATAAACAGTTGGAAGTAAAGGTGGGTGGAGTTCGTTATTTCATGGATGGACTTTTGGTACCTTTGCATGGATATCTGAGAGACTTGGTTATAAGTGAGGCACACAAGTCTAAGTACTCTATACATCCTGGATCTGACAAGATGTATCATGACCTGAAGGCGCACTAATGGTGGCCTAACATGAAAGCGGACGTAGCTACATATGTGAGCAAGTGCTTGACCTATTCGAAAGTAAAAGTGGAATATTGGAAACCATCTGGGCTATTACAACACCTGAGATTCCTATATGGAAGTGGAAACAGATTTCAATGGATTTCATTACCAAACTACACCAAACTCCTACTGGTTATGACACGATATGGGTTATCATAGATCGATTAACGAAGTCCGCTCATTTTTTGGCGATAAAGGAAACGGACAAAATGGACAAGTTAACCTGACTCTATCTGAAGGAAATAGTTTCGAGACATGGTGTACCAGTCTCAATTATTTCTGACCGCGATGCTCGTTTTACATCGCACTTCTGGCAGTCATTGCAGAAATCTTTGGGTACGTGATTAGACATGAGTACTGCTTATCATCCGCAAACCGATGGTCAAAGTGAGAGTACTATACAGACATTGGAGGACATGCTACGAGCTTGTGTGGTTGACTTCGGGAATAACTGGGAAGTTCACCTACCAATGGTGGAATTTTCTTACAATAATAGTTATCACACCAGCATAAAGACAACACCTTTTGAAGCCTTGTATGGACGAAATTAGATCCCAGTTTGTTGGGCTGAAATTGGTGATAGCCAGCTAACGGGTCCCGAGTTAGTGCACGAGAGCACTAAGAAGATTGTACATATAAGAAACCGTATGGCTGCAGCACATACAGATAGAAAGCTACGCAGAAAGAGATGAAAACCTTTGGAGTTTCGGTCGGTGACAACATGTTATTGAAAGTCTCACCGTGGAAAGGCGTGATTCGATTTGGTAAAGAGGAAAGCTAATCCAAGATACGTGGACCCTTTGAGATTTGGAAGAATAGGTCCGTGCCTACTGTTAGCCCTACCTAACTCACTGAGTGGATCCATAATTATTTCATGTCTCAAACTTGAAGAATTGCTTAACGGACGAAACAATGGTAGTTCCCTCTTAGGAAGACAAGTAGATGATCAATTACGCTTCATTGCAGAACCATTGAGGTGTGGATCGTGAGGAAAGACCTAAGCAAAGCAGATACCCAAGTCAAAGTTTCGTTGGAACTCAAGACTTGGACCGGATTCACTGTGAATGAGGACCGAGAAGTTTAATATCCTCAGCTGTTCACACAACGCCGGCCAGCTAGGTATTGAGTATTTTCGAGACAAATTTCTTTCAACATGGGATGATCTTACAACTCACCCAAAACTCACTCGATTACTTATGCCAAGCAGTAGACCCATGATGGAAAAACCATTGTAACAATTTTTGAGATGAAATTCTTTGCAACATGTGATATGTTACTCCGGTAATTTCCGTTACCAACCTACTTTAGTTCCGTATGTCTTGCTACACTTTCGTTATTGTTATCTTGACATCCGTAATTTTCCGTTACCAAACTCCGTTTGTTCCGTTAAGTCTTGCATACACGTGTCGTGCACACACACTAGTTGTCGTTGAACGTTGGTGACTTAACAATAATCAGTAATGTTAAATTGATGATAATTAAGTTAACATGTGATTATTAAGTTATGCTTATGTGATTTAAATGTTAACTGTAATTTTATCGCGTAACGTGAAACGTGGTATTTACTTTGTAATTTTGTAGCTTGTAAGATAATACATATAATTGCTACTACTAGTTTATATGTTTATTATTCTAGTTAAAAACATTTTAAAGGAGTGTGTAAAAGCTTAATTTTATAAAATACAATTATAAGGGTTAAAAGGGTAATTATGGATTATTAAATAAAATAAAAATCAAACTCTAACCCTAATCACCCTTACGGCCGCGACTTCACCTTCAAACACACACACACTTCGATCATCGCCAGAACAAGCAAATACCGCGATTTGGGTTCGATTCAAGCATCATCAAGTTAGAAGCCAATTCCATTCTTGCTTCGTTATTGGTGTAATTTCGGTTTTCTTTGGATTTTTGTGTTATTGGCCGAAAGTTTGGATCGAAATCTTCAATTGATGGTCGATTGATGCCTGTTTTGATGTTATGTGTTTACTAGATAGATTACATGTTAATTAACGTCAAGTATGCAATAAAGGTTGGATTTTTACAAGTTTTTTGGATTACATTAGGCCGAAACCCTAACTCGAAATCTGACTTGATGTTAGTTGTTGGTTGTTTGTTGATGTTATATGTTAGTTGGATTGTATATATGCTAGTTAACGTCGATTATGCAAGAAAGCTATGATTTTGATACATTGTTCATAGGTTACTAATAATAGTAACTTTATTTTGCATGAATTGATGATTGGATGATGTATGAATGTTATGGATGTGTTTGTGATGATGATTAGATGCTAAGTTGATGTTATGAACAATTAAAAACAAGAAGATGTCTTATAGTTCATACATTGCTAAAATAGTAACTTTTGGTGTTGAACGTTGATGAATCATGATGATTAGTGTTTTGATCATGTTTAGATGTTGTCATGGACTTGAATTGGTATATAATTGATGAATTCATGAATGTAGTGTGAGTTTGATGAATTTGGGATGAACTTTCCCAAAAGGAAACTTTAATTGTGCAAATCCTTGAATTGGATGATTTGAGCATGTTTGGGATATTAGGATCATGCTAGTGTGTTCATGGATGGTTTCTAAGTGACTAAATGTGTTGTTTATGTTGTATGAATGTTGATTTGGGTTGTACCTGTTTTGGCCTGTTAGTGGAAAAATCATGGTATGAGTTTAATAGGTCAGCTAGGACTTATTGTGGATTGATGATTGCTTAGAATGAACATTTTGGATGTTATGAGCATGATAATAGTTGAGTTTCGCATGACTTGTATGATATCTAGTTGTATGATGATCTAGTTGGTACATGTGGGTTAATGAAGTGCTATATGTAATCAAGTTGTATGTGAACATGTATGATATGCTGTTGTGTTAGTATTAGAGTTATCACCTATAATGTCACCACGGGTCAAACGGGTCAACTGGGTCAAATGTGTCTTGTATTTCTTAAACCTTGAGTTTCTTTGGTTTGTAGAGCACTTAGGGTTTCATGTTGATTTTGTGTACACGTGCTTATGTACTCTTGTATTCTAGGTGCCCTTTGAAGGTTGTCTTTCCCTCTTTCTTTCAAGTTAAGCTCTAAGTTAATTCTTGCGCGTATCAGGTGAGTTCTTGGCCCACTCATTTTACATAATCTCTTTTGGGGGAGATAGCATACTGTTGATCACAAACGCTTTTTATATATGAGTGTGTATAATATTGATATAGTGTGTTTACCATGAAAGTCCTCACACTTTCGGATTGTTCATATGACTAGCGGGAAATTTTGGGTAGTACTACTGGGTCTGACGAGCCCCACCTGTGCGAATCGAGGTCAAACGGGTGCAATTTTGTCCTAACACATATTTGTCACGACCTGGTAAGTCGTGACGGGAGGCAACAAACGTAACACAGTCAGCTTCGATCGCGAAATCACTATGATTAATATTTTTTATGTTATAGACTAGCTATCTACTGCAATACACTACTTATGCTCTGGAACTGTTGATTGTTTATATTTTAACGCAAACTCTTGAACTCACCAACCATGTGTTGACTTTGTTTAGTATGCTATTCTCAGGTTAAGGTTGCCAGTTGCCTAGGAGCACGCACACCAGCATCGTTGACTTGTCTACATTTGTTGTTTACAAATTTGGGATATTTTTCATATTAAACTTTGTGTTGGGGCGCGTATGTTTTGCGCATTCTCTTTACATACTACTTGTTTTGGGTTTTTCTGGTGTTAAAACGCTTCCGTAGTATTTTAAACGTTAACTCTGGTTTTGTTTTTTCATCATATAGAGTCGTTCTTGGTAACTAATGACTGAGATCCTGGTATGTCACGCGGCCTCGCGGTAAAACCCCGCTCGCGGATTTTGAGGGTGTGACAGATTGGTATCAGAGCTATTGGTTATAGGGACTAGGTTCATACACACACTAGACTATAACCGCATAGTTGTTAGTTACTTATCGTTTACTCTCCTTACTGTATACTCATTGGCATACGCAACACGTACTTCGCAGCATGGCATCGTCGTCCAGAATTTAGGCAAGAGACCTGCACGATCTGAGTCACCTCCTACTACTTCTCCCGTACCGGATGGGGATTTAACTGGCCACGACATCCTTATCCCTCCTAGCGAGATAGACTGGGATCAGCCTTTCATACCTCCTGAGCTCGATCCTCCGCGTAACTGGGATTTCTACCCCACTTACATAAACCGTATGGCTTATAGAGAACGCGTACCACCTGTAGCACCTACACGACCTAGGACTAGGTCATCAACCGCCTCTACTTTGCCTACACTCCTACATTGAGCATCCCCCTGGAGCAGGCATTTGCAGCTTTGTAGCCACACTGGACACAGAGCGACAGCGGATTAGAGGACTCACTGATGAGAACTCTGCATTACGATCTGAGATGCGTCAGCTGCGTTACCAGGTAGATACGCTTCAGGAGCGACTTTCGATGGCCATTGGTGGACATCATACGCTTGCAGGCAACGTGGTAGCACTTAGTGAGCGCATGGACGCACAGGATCACCATAATATGGTGATCGATAATAGGTTTGCTGAGTTAGAGGCACAGCTAGCAGCACTTCAGATTGCTGAAGCCCCTGCACCTTTGGTGGACCTTGATGGGAAGACCCAGAAGAGAACCCGAGGAAGCCCCCGAAGAAGAACCAGTAGAGATGGATGAGACAGTGATGGATCTGATGTACTTGGACTGATTCCTCTTTTAAATGACTTAGACTATGTATGTTTTCTTTTCTTTTCTTTGAAACCTATGTGGGAAGGGTTGTTTCCCCACCCAACTGACAAACTTAAATTTTGACATTGATGATATTTTGTGACTCAATTGCAATTTATTTATCTTTGATTATTATTTCTGTTATAAATGTTGTGGTTGTGGTGAATGCATTATTTTTTTATTGTTTACTGTACCTTGATGAGATTAATGTGTTGGATGTTACTCATTATTGTAATTGTGAATTTTAAAGTGAAATATGGACGCACGTGGAAGAGGCGTGGGCGTGGTCGTGGACGGTGCGCCGGAGGCCGTGGAGCCGGAGCCATAAACATGACGCCTGCGGAATTGGCGGCATTAATTAACGAACATGTTCAGGCGGTAGTGGCTGCTGCCCAACCGGGACAACCAGCAGGTAAATGATAACAAGAGGTTAAAAACTGATTATCCTAGTTATTTGTCTAGGATATCTGACTAATGTTTGGGTTGTCAAAACAGGACCACCACCATGTACCTACAAGTCCTTCATGGACTGTAACCCCATACCTACAGCGGGACGGAAGGAGCTGTAGGGCTTGTAAGGTGGTTTGAGAAGACAGAGTCTGTCTTCGCGAAATGCAACTGCCCGCCTGCTGATCAGGTGAAGTATGCCACCGGGACATTGGAAGGCGCAGCACTTTCCTGGTGGAATGCCCAGGTACAAATGCTGGGTCAAGCCATGGCCAATGAACTACCTTGGGATGAGTTTAAGGGGATTATGACTAAGAATACTGCCCCCGAAATGAAGTGCAGAAACTGGAGATTGAGTTCTGGCAACTCAAAATGCAAGGCTCAGAAATTGAAGCCTACACGACTCGAACTCATGAGTTAGCCACTTTATGCCCAGGGATGGTGAATGAAATGCACAAGAGGGTGGAGCATTATATACGGGGATTGGTGCCTGAATTCAAAGTATGGTAACTGCCTCTAACCCCACTACCATACAACAAGCTATCCGAACAGCCCACAGGCTGACTGACCAGGCAGTTGAGCAAGGACGGTTACCCAAACGGGTGCGGTGGCAAGCGTGCCCGACCAGAAACGCAAGTGGGATGGTTCAAGCAACAAGGGATCGTCATCCAGCAGCCAATCTCAACCTCAACAACAGCAGCAAAGTCAGCAACAGCAACGGAGTTTCGATAACAACCGAAGCTTCAACCAGGCGACTCCCTCAAATCAAGGACCCGGTGGGTATGGTGGAAGACTGCCGAAGTGCAACCGGTGTAACTACCACCATGTGGGTCGATGTGATAACTTCAAGTGCCAACGTTGTGGGAAGATTGGTCCGCAGCCAAAGACTGTCGGGTGAACTGATGAAGAAGCCTCAACAATCACAAGAAACTCCGAAAGGTTGTTTTGAGTGCGGAAAAGAAGGCCATTACAACGCAACTGTCCCCAGCTTAAGAGGAATGGTAATGGCAACAACAACATGGGAACAACAGCAATAATAACAATGGCAACAACAATAACAACAACAATGGTAATGGCAACAACAATGGGAAACAACAATGGAGCCAAAGGAAGAGCCTTCGTCATTGGCTCAGGTGAGGCTCTAAACGATCCTACAACAGTAACTGGTAAATTTTCGTTAATGGTTGTTTTGCTACCGTATTATTCGATACCGAAGCCGATAGAAGTTTCGTGTCCACTAGGTTCTGTAGTCTTTTAAGTGATATGCCCTCAGCCTTAGAATCTAAATACACCGTAGAGTTAGCTGACGGTACACAGATTCACGTAACGCATATTCTTAGAGACTGCAAGATAGAGCTTGCTGGTCATACATTCACCATAGATCTCATGCCTGTTACACTAGGAAGTTTTGATGTGGTAGTAGGCATGGATTGGCTTTCCGATAAACCAGCGAAAGTCATATGCCACGATAAGATCATACGGATTCCCTTTGGTGAAGAAGAAGTCCTTACGGTCAGAGGTGATAGGAGTGGTGCGGTGATAGGCATCATCTCGTTTATGAAAGCACAGAAGTTGTTACGAAAGGGTCGACTGGCCATATTGGCACCTCGTCACAGATAAACAGACTGAGGAAAAGAAGATAGAGGATATTCCCGTAGTTCGTGAGTTTCCTGAGGTGTTTCCGGAAGACCTTCCTGGATTACCGCCTCATCGTCAAGTTGAATTCCAATTGAGTTGACTCCAGGAGCCGCTCCAATTGCGAGAGCACCGTACCGGTTAGCTCCGAACGAACTGCAGGAATTATCTGCCCAACTACAAGATTTGTTGGATAAAGGGTTCATCCGACCGAGTTCGTCGCCCTGGGGAGCGCCAGTTCTATTTGTGAAGAAGAAGGATGGTACATTTCGAATGTGCATTGACTATAGGGAACTGAACAAGGTTACTATCAAGAATAGATATCCGTTACCTCGTATCGATGATTTGTTTGATCAACTGCAAGGATCAAGCTATTACTCTAAGATTGATCTGAGGTCTGGGTATCATCAGCTGAGAGTTCGAGAAGAGGACATCTCGAAGACTGCTTTCCGTACACGATATGGTCACTATGAATTTTTGGTCATGCCATTTGGGTTGACGAATGCACCAGCAGTATTCATGGACCTCATGAATCGCGTGTGCAAACCCTATCTTGATCAGTTTGTTATCGTCTTTATTGATGACATACTGATATACTCAAGGACCGAGGAAGAACATGGAGAGCACTTACGTTTAATCTTAGAATTACTTAGAAAGGAACAACTGTACGCAAAGTTTTCTAAGTGTGATTTCTGGATACGTGAGGTACAATTCTTGGGTCATATTGTCAACGAGAAGGGAATACATGTTGATCCTGCTAAGATTGAAGCGATAAAGAATTGGTCTGTTCCTAAGACACCAAGTGAGATACGACAATTCCTTGGATTAGCGGGATATTATCGACGATTCATTGAAGGATTCTCTAAGATTGCACAACCTCTCACAGCTTTGACTCACAAGGGAACGACGTACAAATGGGGTGAGAGTCAGGAATCTGCTTTTCAGTTGCTGAAACATAAATTGTAGCGCACCAATATTAGCGTTACCGGATGGTAGTGATGACTTCGTAGTCTACTGCGATGCGTCTATTCAAGGACTTGGATGCGTCCTGATGCAGCGGGATAAAGTGATAGCTTATGCCTCTAGACAGTTGAAGATTCATGAGAAGAACTATACCACCCATGACTTGGAACTGGGTGCGGTAGTTTTTGCCTTAAAGATCTGGAGACATTACTTGTACGGTACCAAATGCACCATCTACACCGATCACAAGAGTCTTCAGCACATCTTTGAGCAAAAGGAGTTGAACATGAGGCAAAGACGCTGGGTGGAATTGTTAAACGACTATGATTGTGCTATTAAGTACCACCCGGGAAAGCAAATGTAGTTGCTGATGCGTTGAGTAGAAAAGAGACTGCTAAACCTCGACGTGTGCGAGCTCTGCAACTAACGATTAGTACGCAATTACCTGAACAAATCCTAGAGGCTCAGACAAGCTCTGAAAACAGAAAACATTGGGTCTGAATCGTTAAGGGGTATGGAAAAATTGGAAGTAAAAGCGGATGGAATTCGTTACTTCATGGATAGACTATGGGTACCCCTACACGAAATCTGAGAGACTTGGCGATGATTGAGGCTCACAAGTCCAAGTATTCTATACATCCTGGATCTGACAAGATGTACCACGATTTGAAGGCGCACTATTGGTGGCCTAACATGAAAGCAGATGTAGCTACTTATGTGAGTAAGTGTCTGACCTGCTCGAAGGTGAAAGTGGAGTATCAGAAACCATCTGGTCTACTACAACAACCCGAGATCCCTATATGGAAGTGGGATCAAATATCAATGGATTTTATTACTAAGTTACCTCGTACTTCTACGGGTTGTGATACAATATGGGTTATCGTGGACCGATTGACAAAATCTGCTCATTTCCTAGCGATAAAGGAAACAGACAAGATGGAGAAATTAACTCGACTTTATTTGAAGGAGATCGTTTCGAGGCATGGAGTACCGATCTCAATCATTTCTGATCGCGATTCTCGTTTCACATCACACTTCTGGCAGTCGTTGCAGAAAGCTTTAGGTACGCGATTGGATATGAGTACTGCTTATCATCCACAGACTGATGGTCAAAGCGAGCGTACTATACAGACTTTGGAGGACATGTTACGTGCTTGTGTGATTGACTTCGGGAATAACTGGGAAGTTCACCTACCATTGGTGGAATTTTCTTACAACAACAGTTATCACCTAGCATAAAGGCAGCACCTTTTGAAGCTTTATATGAGAAAGTGTAGATCACCAGTTTGCTGGGCTGAAATTGGTGATAGTCAATTAACGGGTCCCGAGTTAGTACACGAGACAACTGAGAAGATTGTCAGATAAGAAACCGCATGGCCGCAGCGCGAGACAGACAGAAAAGCTATGCTGACAAACGATGAAAACCTTAGGATTTCAGACAGGTGACAAGGTTTTATTAAAAGTCTCACCGTGGAAAGGCGTAGTTCGGTTTGGTAAGCGAGGAAAGCTAAATCCGAGATACGTTGGACCATTTGAGATAGTGGAAAGAATTGGTCCAGTGGCTTATCGACTAGCCTTACCTGATTCATTGAGTGGAATCCATGATGTATTCCATGTTTCAAATCTAAGAAATGTTTAACGGATGAAACGATGGTCGTACCACTGGAAGAAGTTCAAGTAGATGAACAATTACGTTTCATTGAGGAACCTGTCGAAGTGATGGATCGTGAGGTGAAAACGCTTAAGCAAAGCAAGATACCCATTGTCAAAGTTCGTTGGAACTCGAGACGTGGACCAGAATTCACGTGGGAATGTGAAGACCAAATGAAGCTTAAGTACCCTCAGCTATTCGAAAGGACGATGCCAGCCGGCGAAGGTACTGATTAATTTCGGGACGAAATTTCTTTCAACATGGGGATGATGTGACAACTCATCCAAAACTCACACGATTTCGATTTCCTTGTGCCAATGCAGTAGACCAGTGATGGAACACTCACCATGTATGCAATTTTCGGGACGAAATTTCTTTCAACATGGGGATGATGTGACAACTCATCCAAAACTCCACGATTTCGATTTCCTTGTGCCAATGCAGTAGACCAGTGATGGAACACTCACCGTAACGCAATTTTCGGGACGAAAATTCTTTCAACATGGGATAATGTGACATCCGGTAATTTTCCGTTACCAAACTCCGTTTGTTCCGTTAAGTCTTGCATACACGTGTCGTGCACACACACTAGTTGTCGTTGAACGTTGGTGACTTCAATAATCATAATGTTAAATGTGATAATTAAGTTAACAATGTGATTATTAAGTTATGCTTTGTGATTTAAATGTTAACTGTAATTTTATCGCGTAACGATTTACTTTGTAATTTGTAGCTTGTAAAGATAATACATATAATTGCTACTACTAGTTTATATGTTTATTATTCTAGTTAAAAACATTTAAAGGAGTGTGTAAAAGCTTAATTTTTATAAAATACAAATATAAGGTTAAAAGGGTAATTATGGATTATTAAATAAATAAAATCAAAACTCTACCCTAATCACCCTTACGGCCGCGACTTCACTTCCAACACACACACACTTCGATCATCGACCAAGACAAGCAATACCGCGATTTGGGTTCGGATTCAAGCATACATCAAGTTAGAAGCATCAAAGTTCCATTCTTTTCTTCGAATTAAGGGTAATTTCGTGTTTCTTTGGATGTTTTGTAGTTAGCCGAGGGTTGTGGACCGAAATCTTCAATTGATGGTCGATTGATGCCTAAGTGTTGATGTTAATGTGTTTACTAGATAGATTACATGTTAATTAACGTCAATATGCAATAAAGGTTGGATTTTTACAAGTTTTTATGGAATTACATTAGGGGGCCGAAACCCTAACTCGAAAATCTGAATTGATGTTAGTTGTTGGTTGTTGTTTTGATTTTTATGTTAGTTGGATTGTATATATGCTAGTTAACGTCGATTATGCAAGAAAGCTATGATTTTGATACATTGTTCATAGGTTACTAATAAGTAACTTTTATTTGCATGAATTGATGATTGGATGATGTATGAATGTTATGGATGTGTTTGTGATGATGATTAGATGCTAAGTTGATGTTTGAACAATTGAAAAACAAGAAGATGTCTTAGTTCATACATTGCTAAAAATAGTAACTTTTGGTGTTGGACGTTGATGAATCATGATGATTAAGTGTTGTTGATCATGTTTAGATGTTGTCATGGACTTGAATTGGTATATATTGATGAATTCATGAATGTAGTGTGAGTTTGATGAATTTGGGATGAACTTTCCCAAAAGGGAAACTTAATTGTGCAAATCCTTGAATTGGATGATTTGAGCATGTTTGGATATTAGGATCATGCTAGTGTGTTCATGGATGGTTTCTAAGGTGACTAAATGTGTTGTTTATGTTGTATGAATGTTGATTTGGGTTGTTACCTTTTTTGGCCTGTTAGTGGAAAATCATGGTATGAGTTATATAGGTAAGCTAGGACTTTTGTGGATTGATGATTGATTAAGAATGAACATTTTGGATGTTATGAGCATGATAATAGTTGAGTTTCGCATGACTTGTATGATATCTAGTTTATGATGATCTAGTTGGTACATGTGGTTAATGAAGTGCTATATGTAATCAAGTTGTATGTGACATGTATGATATGCTGTTGTGTTAGTATTACGAGTTATCACCTATAATGTCACCAACGGGTCAAACGGGTCAACTGGGTCAAATGTGTCTTGTATTTCTAAAACCTTGAGTTCTTTGTTTGTAGAGCACTTAGGGTTTCATGTTGATTTTGTGTACACGTGCTTATGTACTCTTGTATTCTAGGTGACCTTTGAAGGTTGTCTTTCCCTCTTTCTTTCAAGTTAAGCTCTAAGTTAATTCTTGCGCGTATCAGGTGAGTTCTTGCCCCACTCATTTTACATAATCTCTTTTGGGGGAGATAGCATACTGTTGATCACAAACGCTTTTATATATGAGTGTGTATAATATTGATATAGTGTTGTTACCATGAAAAGTCCTCACACTTTCGGATTGTTAATATTGAATAGCGGGGAAATTTTGGGTAGTACTACTGGGTCTGACGAGCCCCACCTGTGCGACTCGAGGTCAAACGGGTGCAATTTTGTCCTAACACATATTTGTCACGACCTGGTAAGTCGTGACGGGAGGCAACAAACGTAACACAGTCAGCTTCGATCGCGAAATCACTATGATTAATATTTTTATGTTAATAGACTAGCTATCTACTGCAATACACTACTTATGCTCTGGAAACTGTTGATTGGTTTATATTTTAACGCAAACTCTTGAACTCACCAACCATGTGTTGACTTGTTTAGTATGCTATTCTCAGGTTAAGGTTGCCAGTTGCCAAGGAGCACGCACACCAGCATCGTTGAGTTGTCTACATTTGTTTGTTTACAAATTTGGGATATTTTTTCATATTAAACATTTGTATTTGGGGCGCGTATGTTTTGCGCATTCTCTTTACATACTACTTGTTTTGGGTTTTCTGGTTTTAAAAACGCTTCCGCAGTATTTTAAACGTTAACTCTGGTTTTGTTTATTCATCATATAGAGTCGTTCTTGGTAACTAATGACTGAGATCCTGGTATGTCACGCGCCTTGCGGTAAAACCCCGCTCGCGGATTTTGAGGGTGTGACATTATCGATTTTGGTTAGTGTCAAGGATTATAACACGTTAACAACATCAATTCTTAGCCACTACGCGATAAAGGTTAGATTTTATGAGTTTTTTCATGGTTTTTGAATGGTGGCCGAACCCTAGTTCGAACCTTACTAAAATGTCGAATTCTGATTATTTGCTGATGGTATGATGTTAGTTAGATAGTATTGATGATAGTTTACATGTATTATACAAGAAATTCATGATTTTGATACGTAGATCATACCTTACTAATAATAGTACTTTATTGCATGAACTTGATGATTTGATGATGTTATGATGCTAATGAGTTGTATGAATGTTGGAATTATGATGACTATGCTAGAAATCCAAGAATTGATCATGTAGTTCATACCTTTCTAAAAGTAGAAACTTTTGGATATGAGATTGGTGAATTATGATGATTTGATGATGTTGAACATGTTTAAATGATAGTTATGAGCTTGAATAGGTATTGTGTTATGAATTCATGATTGAATTGAGCGTTAGATTGATTTTGGGATGTTGCTTTCCCAAAGGGAAACTTTATTTGTGTAGAATCTTGGATATGGTGAATTGGACACGTTTATGGTATTAGAATCATGTTAGAATGCTCATTGATGATGTCTAATGTGTTGGTTTGTGATGTTGGGTCTTATGGTTAATTGGTGTAACTATGGGTACATAGCTTTATTGGAAAATATGCAAGTGTATATGCTATGGGCTGTGATGAATTATCATTATTGATTTCATAAGACTAGTGTCTAGCTTATATGTGTTACATATGGAATACTGATCATGGGTATCATACAC